>PVJC01032911.1:0-12218 GCA_004026665.1 Murina feae
CTGCCAAGCAGGCTGCCGACCCCCCTGCCACCTCTTACCCGCTCCCCGATGCCCCGCAAATGGCCTGGGAAGCCCACCATGCAGGCCGCCGACCCCCTGCTGCCTCTTACCCGCTTCCCGGTGCCCCGCAAAGGGCCTGGGAAGCCCACCAAGCAGGCTGCCGGCCCCCTGCTGCCTCTTACCCGCTTCCCGGTGCCCTCCAACCCTGCTGCCTCTTTCCCACTCACGGGCCCTGGGTCCTGCACTGTCCCGCCCTGCAGCCGCTCTGTGCACTCGGGAAGTCCCTCAGCCCGGCCTGTGCCCTCTCGCAGTCTGGGACCCCTCGGGGGATGCCCACCTGCTGGCGTGCCTGACCAGCCTGGGTGAGGGGCTTTAAGGCTGCCCACAGCTCCCATTGACCCAACGTCCCAGCAAGGCCGGCTGGACACAGGTTGCTACGGTTTCTCTCCTATAATTGATGCTGTTCCTTTAAGGCCTGGGGTTATCTTCTATAATTGATACACTGTTCCTTTAAGGCGGCCTTCTAACTGAAGCCTCCTCTTTGCTTCACCTGGCAGCGTCTATAATGAAACAATTGTTACTTTTATTGGTGAGGCCCGGGCTGCTCTTTCCTTCAGCTCCCGAGGATTCTATGATTGTTATATTGTTTCAAATGTGTGTTTCGCTAGAGCCAGTTTAATCAGAGCTGAGCTGAGCGGGCGCAGCTTCACTTTCGCTCCTGCCGCAATGGAAACTGCCCTTTACTCAGGTCCGTGCGTGGCAGCCTCCATGTTGGCTGGGCTAATTTGCATATAGCCGCTCTGATTGGCTGGTGGGCGTGGCTTACCCTGTCTCGGAGAAACGGTTAATTTTAATATTTCGCTTTTATTAGTTTAGATTATATGCTAAAGGAAAGTTTATCCAAAATGCCTTTACCTCATCAAAAATTCTTACTGGACAGAAATGTTGCACATGTAGGGATTTGAGAGAAAAATGTAATTCATGATGGGTATGATATCATAGATATTGCTTTAAAGTTTCATGAAGGTTTGAATGAGGCCTCTGGAAATTGATCAGATTGCTTTACTTTCTTCAGGGTTCATCTGAAAGGGGATAGACATCTCTACCAAATATCTTTAAAAATACTGCAAAAGTATTCTATAGGTAAAAGCAAATTATATTGTCTTCTAAGGGGTACATTTTTTCTACAGTTTATGGTCCACACCCGAGAGAACCTTATAAGTAGAAAACAAATAAAACAGCTAAAATGTAAAAAAAAAAAAAAAAAAATCATAGGTAAAAATATTCTCTCCTGTATAAACATTAAGTAAATTTGGAATTGAATTGTATAGAGAAGTCAATAACAAGTGAATTACCATGTCATAAACATTTATCTCAACAAAGGTGTTTGAAATTATCATCCCACTCATAAGTAACATATAAACAACAATACACTTTATATCTATTTTATAAAAGTTATTGCTGCATATTTTTTAAAAAGCCTGGACGGTGACCTAAATTATGGCATGCTTCATCCCTCCAGGTTTTGTCCTTACACAATCCTCTGCAACTGACCCAGGACAGCGCAGGGTGAGTGGGGGATGGGAATGGAAATGGTGTTCTGATAGATGTTGGTCTGCGATGGCCTGTTTCTAGAGGTACGATTTTGAATCTTACCTTCAAGTTTGCATCTCCTGCAGAGACAAATGCACTCCTTGCTTCATTAAATTACTTATTTAGGTCGTTCCTCCATCTAACTATCACTCCACCACAACTCTACCAGGTTCCCGGATCCCAGAGCTGGAGTTCAGCTGGCATCTCTGCCAATACCCACAGGCGAGTCCACCACTCCCCAACAGAAGTTTTGAGCAAATCCGTTCTCAGCCTGTTAAAGACATTGGAGCTTTCAACGTAAGTGGCCCGCTGATCTCGAAATTTTACATTAGACAGTTTGAAACATCAACTTAAAATGGGCAGGGAGGAGTCCTGTTTTACAGGGCAGAAAAGAAATTGCACGGGTTCAGAATCCAGAAAATACAGACTCTGAGGCAAGCGGACAGGAGTCAGGACCCAGCTAGCATCCCCGGCGACGCTGACCCTGGTCATCATTCTGGGGCGGGGCTCCACCGTCGAACCCGCAACCCGACTGTGGGCCGCAGCGCGACCCTCTTTTCTGCCTGCCCGCAACACTCACCCTAAGCGACAGAGCGTTTCCAGCGCCTCCCGGGTTCCTGTAGCTCAGCCCAAACCGAACACCCCAGGTGCAGCCTCCCCGCCAAACCCCTTAGTTCACGCCCCGCGCTTCGGCCCGGCCCCGCCCTCGCATTGTCCCCGGAGCCCTGGCCGCCGGAGCCCCGCCCCGCGCCCGCCGAGCCCCGCCCCCAAGGCTCGCCCCGCCCCCTCACGCCACGCCCCCGGTGACCGGCCCCGCGCACGCGCAGTTCCCTCCGGACCCGGAAGCGGCTGTGCAGAGGGAAGGTAGCCTTGGCGCCTGAGACCTTCAGTCTTTCTGCTCTAAGCCGCCGCCTCTCAGCCCTCAGCCTGCACGTGTGAAACCCGGGGCCCAGGAAACCTTGAACCCCCAGGCCCGCCTCCCGTCAGCGGTGAGTCTCGCGTCCGGGTGAGGCCTCTCACCCTGAGGGCTTCGCTGCGGGGTTGAGTCCTCGCTGCCCCTGGTCCGCCCTCCCCGGGGCCGCGGCGCACCGCCCGCGCGTGGTTTCCTGCTGAAACCGTCCACGGGCAGCCATCGCACCCCGGGCCATTAGCGTCTTGGGAGATGGAGTCCCACCCCCGCTCCCTCCATCGCCTCGCAGCTCCCGGCCTGCAGAGCGCGAGTCCTCCCTGGCCCGGGAGTATAGGCCCCCCTTTACACCAGTTAGGGCTTCAGTTGATTTTTAGAGAGAGGGAAAGACAGAGGAATATCAGTGTAACAGAAACACATTGGTTGGTTGCCTCCTGCACAAGCCCCAAACAGGGCCCAGGCCTGTGAGGAGCCTGCAGCCAAGGTACATGCCCTTTATTGGAATCCAACCCAGGAGCCTTCGGTCTGCAGGCCAACACTCTATCCACTGAGCGAACCAGTTAGGGCTACTTCAACATACCTGTTAAAAACAACAGTGAAATAAATGTGACAGCAGTAGAAAGGAAAAAGTAAACCCATTTCAAAGAAATAAAAGACCGTCACTGTTAACACTCCTTGAGAAAGCATCCTCTGGTGACTGACTTGGTCATTCTCGCCCCAGTTCACCTCTCCAATCCCATCCCAGGAAATGGGAAGAGACCAGGGCTGAGTCTTGACTGAGACAAGACGCTCCCTCTGGCTGAATGAGGGCTGCAATGAAAGCTATCTGCTGACGCAAATAACCATTTTATAGTTTATACAGTGAGCAAGCCTTATACTGGGCCTGTGCAATTCTCACTTTCATCCGTAAAACTGAAATGCAAATATTACATTAAATAGGTGACAAAGCCACAAGTCAGCACATCACAACCTCATCACCCACACCCCATCAGTTTCCCTCTCACCCAGGACTGGGCTCCCTCTTCCTCCACTTGTTCAATCCGCGCAGGTCGCTCTCTCCTTCATTTCTGTCCACCGCCCTTGCCTGTGGACAGAAATGTGCCAGGCGGTGTCACGGAAACGCTCTGTCGCTTAGGGTGAGTGTTGCGGGCAGGCAGAAAAGAGGGTCGCGCTGCGGCCCACAGTCGGGTTGCGGGGATGCTAGCTGGGTCCTGACTCCTGTCCGCTTGCCTGTTCCCTTTCCTCCATCCCTTTCCTCACCTGTGCCGTTGCTGGAACCGCCGCCTTCAGCAGCCCTTCCCATCCCCGCGTCCCCTCTGCCTCCAGGTGCCTGTCGTTCAGGTGCCACCGCTCCTGTGGCCTCCGTGACTTCGCCTGGCACAGCGCACAGCGCTGGTTCTCCCTCCAGACCCTGCACGGGCCTCGTCCAACTATCCTCCTGACTCTCCATCCCCAGCGCCTCGCCCTGCGGGGGCCCCCTCTGCTACCCGAGGACTCTCACCCTCTTGCCCCTTCCCCTTCCTCCACAATCCCTACTTGTTCTCCATTTACTACTATCCCCGAGCTCCTGTTCATACCTGCAGTCCATTTGCAAGGACCCCCCCCACCTCAACTTCGCTGCCTCCTATGGGCCCCGCACTGGTCCGGCCTCCTGCTTACTAAGTGGGGTGGGGTGGGGGGTACCTGGGGCTCAGTGGATAGAGCGTTGGCCTGAAAACTGAAAGGTCCCAGGTTCGATTCCGGTCAAGGGCATGTACCTTGGTTGCGGGCACATCCCCAGTAGGGAGTGTGCAGAAGGCAGCTGATCGAGGTTTCTAACTCTCTATCCCTCTCTGTAAAAATCAATAAAATATATTTTTAAAAAATCAATTGAAAAATATCCTCGGGTAAAGACTAAAAAAATAAAAAAATAAATAAAAAGCATTTGAAATAAATCTTTGTTGAATTTTCCTTTTTTTGTAAATTTTCATTTACTTTTGAAATAAGCATTGGCGACATCTCATAGTCAGCTCTTACCATTCTTTTCTAAATACAAAGTAGCTTAGAAAAACGCAATTAACCCTGGAAGACATTATATTTTTTTTAATTTGAATTTTTCACCTTCTTTATGTATTATATCTAGTTTAGAGTATGTGCTTTGCATTTTTTCTCCTCTGTATAATATGTGGGAACATCCATTGGCACATATAAATGATACATGAGGCTATTTCAGTGTACACTTGGTTAGGATGGCTATGTTCTTGAACCTAGTTACAGTGAGTTAGTCTAATAGTCACATTTTTAAAAATTCCATTTATATGATTTGTTAAGTTAGTGAGCTGCAAGCTACAGTGATATCCCTTTAAATCCCTTTTCTCCATTCTCTGAAAATGTTGAAGGATGGACATGAAACTTTGTTCCACGAGAACTCATCTGTTCATGGTGAAGGAATTTGATCAACCTATTTCCAAAGCTAACATTTTTTTTCAAAGTTTTCAGCTCCAAAATCTGTGTGCATCATTTTATATTTTTTAAATAATTCTTGGTGAATTCCTGGAAAAGATGCAGAAAATGATTGTGTTTCTTTAATAGACCTGGGGACAGACAATTCTATGATGAAAGGAGTATTAGTGTCATTTGGACAGATCAGGAAATTGAGGTAGAAGACTGAAAGGCTCAGATGCTAGGACAAAAGGCTCAGAGTCAAGTCAAATCTGTATGAATTTTTACAAATAATTTACCTCCAGGTGCTTTGGGTTCAGCCTCTGAAGTAGCATAATAAAGGCTCCAGCTTTTCAATTAAGTGTGTGAATTTGTAGAAAGCCCAGCACAAGGCCTGTGTCACTGAGGTGCTATGTGTGCAAGTGATTACTACAGTGTGATTCTTGTTAGAGCTCTCTGTGCTCATCAAGAACTCACTGGGACTCTCCTACCCCCCGTCCTCTTCAATCCACCTGCCTCCTGCCCCCACGCCTGT
Source organism: Murina feae (assembly GCA_004026665.1). NCBI lineage: Eukaryota > Metazoa > Chordata > Mammalia > Chiroptera > Vespertilionidae > Murina > Murina feae. The sequence continues at coordinate 5,457 of PVJC01032911.1, forward strand.
TCCCAGGTTCATTCTTCCATCACAGGCTTCCCATGATCCCGCTGCCCTGGGCAGGAAGTCCCAGCACCTTTGCCTGGTGTTTGAGGTCTTGGTGTTCCTGTGGCATTTTTCAAAGCTTCTCCTACACCCATCCCAGCCTGGCTGGAGTTACTGGAACATCCTGAGCATTTTCACTCTCGGAGGGCTTTGCATAGGGTTCCACTCCCCATGCTCCATGAGGCCACACTCTCCTGGTTTATAGACTGTTGGACCCAAATATCTCTCTGGTGGCCCTTCACACTCACAGTTCCCACTGAGCTGTCTTTTCCTAATCTTCCTCTTTCCTCAGCTTCCCCTCTGTCCACTCAGTCACTGGACAAGACCCAGTTTCCTCTGTATGTTACAGAGAACCAGAATAATCAAACAATGCAGGAGAGTTTGGAGTTACACTTTATTTACCGCGGTGGTTGAGCATCTACCTGTGAACCAGGAAGTCACAGTTCAGTCCCCGGATTGCCAGCTCAATCCCCAGTGTGGGGCATGCAGGAGGCAGCCAATCAATGATTTTCTTTCATCATTGATGTTTCTCTCTCTCCCTCCTTCCCTCCCTCCTTTCCTCTTCCTTTCCCTCCCTCCCTACCTCTCTCCATTCCTCTCTGAAATAAATAACAATATATTCTTTTAAAAAAGAACAAATAGGTAGTTTCAGAACTAGTAAGGCCAGGTCTTATGATAACAATGGTAGGTGTTATTTATTAAGCACCTACTGTTCAGGGGTGGGCAAAAGTCGGTTTGCAGTTGTTTATATGTATAAATAATACAATAATTCAGGCATCCTCAAACTACGGCCTGCAGGCCACATGCCGGGTGTTTTTGGCGCTGCTGCCTGACCTGATTAAAATAAGATATGTGCAGTGTGCTAGGAATTTGTTCATAGTTTTTTTTTAAACTGTAGTCCGGCCCTCCAACAGTCTGAGGAACAGTGAACTGGCCCCCTGTTTAAAAAGTTTGAGGATCCCTGGAATGAATTCAAATTCTAAGCAAAGCTACAAGCAGAAATTCCCTTTTTATTAAGGAGCCAGCCCTCTGTGCAATTAGTGGTTATCTCGCTGCTGTCTTGAAAACCACACAGTTCTAGCTAATTAAAAAATGTACCTGGCATGGCATTGAGTGTATGGGCGTATCTAGTCTCCGGCCTATAAGGTCAGACAGCTAAGTTTATCGTCCTCATTATTCAAGCAGGCTAGAAAGCAAGGTTATTTTTTTTTGAGTAAGAGGCTGTCTAAGAAAAACAGCAGAGAATTCCAAACAGCAGTTTTTTTTCAAAATAGTGGTTTGCCTTCCCAGTACCAAAAAGTGCCCCATTCTCTATCCCTCTTTCTCCTGGTTTCAGACCCCTGAATTGACCCATTCTCTCCTTTCCATCTCCGTGGTTTCAGCTGGTTAAGCTTCTGTTATCTGTCCCTCAGCCTTCTTTGAACCTCCTCTTTGGTCTCCAGTTTCTACCATCCAGTCTGTCCCCTCTCGTGGACCTAACAGGATCCTCCTCAATCCAGAGCTGACCTATCCCCTCCCTGCTTACAGCCCTCTCATTCCACCTGTCCCTTCAACAGTGTCCAGGGTCCTCAGTTTAATGAAGAACTCACCAAGACAAGTTAGTGCCAACGAGCCATAAGGCAGCCCCTCTTCCTCTTCCTTCACCAGTGCAGGCACCAAGCGAGTACTAACAGCAGAAGCAGAAGGAAGGGCCTGACGGATTGTAAGGGCTGAGTTCCCCCCAGACACTGTTTTTTATTTGTGGGGGAGGGGATCGTAGGGAGGAGGAGTCGGAGAGGAGAGAGTTAGGTGGTGATTGAGGAGAAGTGCTAGGACAGGGAAGCAAAGAAAGGCTTGCTTGGTGCTGATTGTGTAACCTCGGGAGTATTCCTGGCGCTCTGTGGCTTAGGCTCCACATTGGTAAAATGGGTACAATCATTATCAGGTAATGTTGTCACAAGAATTAATGACTGCAGAAAGTGCTTAGAACTGAGCCTGGCCCTTAGGATGGTTGCATTTTATTTTGCAATTGGAAAAATGTGTTTCTATTGCTTTTCTATCAAATTGTTTAGTCCTCTTCTTTCTCTAATATTCTGTGAGAATTATATATATGACAAGAACCTTATCTAATTCATTGCCAGAACCTATTAGAGCTCATTAAATAATCTAATAAAAGAGTAATATGCAAATTAACCATCACTCTGAGACACATAAGCCATGCCCACCAGCCAAGATGGTGCCCACCAGCCAATCAGAGCGGCTGTATGCAAATTAACCCAGCCAAGATGGTGGCCAGCAGCCATGGAGCTAGAGCAAACAGGACACTTCCTTTGCACCGGTGATGGAGTTGAAACTGCCTGCCTAGGCCAGCCGGGCCTCTCCTCAAGGCAACAATGTTTCAGTTATAGAAGCCATGGAGCTGAAGCAAACAGGAGGCTTCGTTGCCTGACTAGACCTCCACTGAAGGCAACAAAGTTTCAATTATAAAAGATAAACCCAAGAAACCTGATTCCAACCAGCCTCGCTGGGACATTGGGTCAATGGGAGCTGTGGGCAGCTTGAAAATGGCCCTCAGCCCCTCATCCAGGCTTGACAGGCACCCCAGTAGGGACCTGAATCCTGATGGACTGTGGGCAGCCTGAAAACAGCCCTCAGCCGGGCTGGCCACATCTCCATGGGGTGAGGGTCCCCACTGGGGGGCTTGGCCAGCCTGCAAACAGCCATCAGCCACTCACCCAGGATGGCCTCACCCTCATGGGGTGCGGTTCCCCACTGGGGGACTTGGCCAGCTTGCAAACAGCCATCAGCCCCTCACCCAGGCTAGCCAGGCTGGCCAGGCACCCCAGTAGGGACCTGAACCCTAAACATGCTGTGGACAGCCTGAAAATGGCCCTCAGCCTCTCACCCAGGCTGGCCACAACCCCATGTGGTGAGGGTCCCCACTGGGCGGCTTGGCCAGCCTGCAAACAGCCATCAGCCCCTCACCCTGGCTGGCCAGGCACGCCAGCAGGTGAACATCCCTTGAGGGGTCCCAGACTGCGAGAGGGCACAGGCCAGGATGAGGGACCGCCCCCCCCACCCAAGTGCACAAAGTTTTGTGCACCAGGCCCCTAGTCTTATAATAATTTTAATAAATGAAAGATATCAATGAATGAATACATAATAAAACATGCAGTGCATGAAGCTCAGATAGCCCATTGGATCCCACAGATCAGGCTCCCTTTGCTCCTTCTACACTCCATCTCCTGCTCTCTTGCACTCCATGGATCAGCTGCAGGCCCAGGGGCCTCCTCACTGTACCTTAAACAAATAGGCAGGTTTCTGCCTTAGGGCCTTTTCATGACATTTCCTTTGTCCCCAATTTTCAGTGAGTTTTCCATGCTGTTTTAACTTTTCTGCATTGGGCTTCTCTGGACTCAGATGTTTTTCTGTTTACTTATTTGTTTGCTTATTTATTATCTGTCTCCTGATTAAGGTGGCTGCCCACATGTGCAAGGCCTTGGTTTTGTTCTGGTCTGTGTCTCCAATGCCAGGCACCAGGGAGATGGTTAATAAAACTTGGATGAGTAAATGAGTAGACATTAAGGTATGTACAAGTGACAGACATAGCTAAAGATGAACGATGTAATGAATGGATATGTGGGAACAAATTGAGGAACATATGTTTAGAGTTAGAGTGAGAGTGACAGTCAATTCCTCTCTCAGAACCTGACAGATCTTTAGACAAATACAACAAGGGCAAAAAGACTGAGTAACGCCATGACATAAGGTTGAAAGTGTATACACACAGATCCTACAAAAAAAAAATCTATTCTTTTCCTAAGACCATGTTCAGTTACAAAAGTGATTATATACTTAACCTCAAAGAAAGCATCAAAGAAATGAAAAAGTTGAGTATTACAGGGCACAGTCTGCCCTCATATTGCATAAAATACTTTCATGTTGATACTGTGGTGCTGGCCCATCCAATATGGCAGCCAGTCTCCTCCTGTGGCTATTTAGCTTGTGAACTGTGGCCAGTCTCAGTTGAGATATGTTGTCAGTGGAAGATACATATTGATTCTTCAAAACATAGTAGGGAGAAAAGGATGTCAAATACCTGGCATAATTTTCTTAAAATATTGACTATTTGTTGAAATAGAACTATTTGTGGTAAATAGTTCAGTTAAATAAAAGATTGGGTTAATTCAAATTTGTGATTTAATGATTAATTGTTTGAAAATTATAAAGTTACCAAAATTAAATTCAATCAGATCAGAATAGAGAACAGGTTAGTGGTTGTCCTGTGTTAGGGATAGGAGTTGTGAGAAGGGGGCTCAAATTAAGGATCTGGATTGTGGCTCTGATTTAAACGAAGCTACATGGTTAATAATATTTCATAATATACACACACACACGTAGACACCCCCTCCCCCATAAACTTATCATGTAAGGCATCAGTTGGGTCTCTCAATCATATGTTGAAGTCTATTCCACTGCCTTGGGATATTACCCTATTTAAAGAAAGGATCCTTAAAAAGATAATCAACTTGCCCTGGCTGGTTTTGCTCAGTGGATAGAGCGTTGGTCTGAGGACTTGAAAGTTCCCGGATTCGATTCATGCCGGGGTTGCTGTCTTGATCCCCAGTAGGGGGCACGGAGGAGGCTGCTTCTCTCCCTCTCCTTTCCTCTCTGAAATAAAAAAATACATACATATACATATATATATAGTCAACTTAAAATAAGGACATTAATAGTGGGCACTCCTCCAGTATGCCTGTTGTCTTTTTTTAAAAAAAATATTTTATTGATTTTTTTACAGAGAGGAAGGGAGAGGGATAGAGAGAAACACCGAAGAGAGAGAAACATCGATCAGCTGCCTCCTGCACACCCCCTACTGGGGATGAGCCCACAGCCAAGGTACATGCCCCCGACCAGAATCGAACCTGGGACTCTCCACAGGCCAATGCTCTATCCACTGAGCCAAACTGGTCAGGGCGCCTGTTGTCCTTAACGGGAAATCTGGATACAGAGATATGCACAGAGAGATAAAGTGTCAATTTTTTATTCCCGAGAACAATGTTAATAAAATAATAATGTGGGCCTATTGACCTGCTTATCTGCTATTCAAAGCATAAATCTCCTCATGAAGATTTACAAGGTGTACTGGTTAATAATGCGGATTTACACATACGTTGATATATATGTGATTTGATATGTATGCTATTTTGTGGTATTGACAACAAGCTTCAAAACTTCACATGTCAAATTTGCTGAAGGTGTTAACATCATAGAGATTTTTTTACCCTTAAAAATGTTGAATTTTGTGCCAAAAAATCATTTGCGGGAAGTTTTAATTCATTACTTTATTTTGAAGAAAAGTGCTGCTGAATACTTCAGCAAGCTTATGGTGAACATGTTCCATCCCAAGATACTTGTGAACGCTGGTTTAAACGCTTCAGAAGTGTTGATTTCCATGTGAAAGAGAAAGATGTCCAGGTTAACCGAAAAAGTTTGAAGACCAACAGTTACAAGCATTATTGGATGAAGATATGTGTCAAACTCAAAAACAACGTGCAGAAAGATTAATCGTTGCTCAGCAAACAATTTCTGATTATTTACAAACAATGGGAAAGATTTAAAGGAAGGAAAATGGGTGCCACATCAACTGAACTGAAGACAAATGGAAAACTGAAAAGTCATCAGGAAAATGTTGCTTCAACAGCACGAAAGAAAGTCTTTTTTGCACTCAATTGTGACTGGCAATGAAAAGTGGGTTTATTTTGAGAATCCCAAATGCACAAAACCATGACTTGATCCAGGTCAACCATCAACATTGACTGCACAGTCAAATTGCTTTGGAAAAAAGACAATGCTCTGCGTTTGGTGGGATCAGGAAAGTGTGGTGTAGTATGAGCTTCTAAACCAGGTGAAACCATTAATACTGATGGCTACCAACAACAAATAATCCATTTGAACCACGTTTTGATGTTCCAGAAGACATGGCAAAGTAATTTGTTTCATGATAATGCACCATCACACACCTCAAAACCAGTTAAAGACACGTTAAAAGATCTTGCCTGGGAAGTATTAACCCACCTGCCGTATTCACCAGACCTACCTTGCTCCTTCAGATTATCGCTTGTTCTGATGGATGGCACACACACTTTCTGAGCAGCACTTCAAAACACACGAAGAAGTGGAAAATTGGGTCTCTGAATGGTTTGCCTTAAAACAAGAAAAGTTTTATTTGGACGGCATTCACAAATTACCTGAAAGATGGGGAAATGTGTATCTTGCAATGGACATTACTTTGAATAAAGCACTTTTGATGTTTCTCTTGAAATTATTGTGTTTTCTTTGATTACAAAATCTGCTGTTATTAACTGGTACACCTAGTAGGCCTTGCTCTAAGGCAGCGGTTCTCAACCTGTGGGTTGCAACCTGTTTGGGGGTCGAACAACTCTTTCCCAGGAATCACCTAAATACAGCCTGCATATCAGATATTTACATTATGATTCATAACAGTAGCAACATTACAGCTGTGAAGTAGCAACGAAATAATTTTATGGTTGGGGGTCACCACAACATGAGGAACTGTATTAAAGGGTCGAGGCATTAGGAAGGTTGAGAGCCATTGCTCTAAGGTTTTATTATAGTGAATCTACTATGTTTCAAGAATTTCTTTTCTATTTCTTTAATAACTAGTGGCCCAGTGCACGAAATTCGTGCACATTAAAGGGAGATTAATTAGAGGAAATATTTTAA
>PVJC01032912.1:0-19660 GCA_004026665.1 Murina feae
CTCAGGCTAGGTCTGCTGTTCCCTTCAGCTCCCGAGGAGTCTATGATTGATACATTATTGAAACATGTTTCGGAGGCTGCTCGCCGAGGGCCGAAAACAGTATCACTTTCGCTCCTGCTGCAACGGACGCTGCCTAAACGTTTACTCAGGTCCGTGAGTGGCGGCCGCCATGTTGGCTGGGCTAATTTGCATACAGCCACTCTGATTGGCTGGTGGGCGTGGCTTACCCTGTCTCGGAGAAACGGTTAATTTTAATATTTTGCTTTTATTAGTTTAGATTGACCTTCCCCTGGCCTCCTCTACTCTCCAACACTTGCCCTCACTGCCCCCCACCCCCAGAGTCTTGCATCCACTGGTTGTGCTTATATGTATGCATACAAGTCCTTCAGTTTATCTCTTACCTACCCCCCAAACCCTTCCCAGCCTTCACGCTATAATTTTACAGTCTGTTCATTGCTTCTTTGCCTCTGTATCTATTTTTGTTCATCAGTTTATAATGTTCTTTATATTCCACAAATGAGTGAGATCATGTGGTATTTTTCTTTCACTGACTGGCTTATTTCACTTAACATAATGCTCTCCAGTTCCCATGCTGTTGCAGATGGTAAGAATTCCTTCTTTTTTATAGCAGCATAGTATTGTGTAGATGTACCACAGGTTTTTAATCCACTCATCTGCTGATGGGCATTGCCACACTGGTGACATAACACATTCCTATGCTGAATATTCAGCGTATAAATTTTATTGGTATATTTGCTTTACACTTATGTTTTATAAAAGTAGTTCTAATCCTTATTTGGGGATACTATAAAAAAAAAAGCTGGAAATCATGACCCACAATGAGCTGCCAGCAAGTTCCCAGGCTGTGTTCTCAATAGGCACTAATAAAAGATGCCTGTTTAGGATTGATTACCCCTTAGTCATTGAGGACCTGTCACTGTTCATTTGAGCTGCTATAAAAAATACCACGAACTGGGTAGTTTATAAAAACATTTATTTCTCACAGTTTGTAGGCTGGGAAGTCCAAGCCTACATGTGCTGGAAGATTCTGATCTTAGTAGGGCCTGCTTCCTGGTTCAGAGACGGTTGTCTTTTCAGGGTTCTCATTTAGCAAAAGGGTTGAGAAAGCTTTCTGGGGCCATAGGTATAAGGGCATTCAATCTATTCATGAGGGCTCCACCATCAGGGCCTATGCATCTGACAAAGGACTCACTTCTAAACACTATCGCATTGGTTGTTTTTTTCTCAACACATGAATTTTGGGGAGACACAGGTATTCTGTCCATAGCATAACCTAAGGCAAAGCACACTTAAATCTAATATCTTCCAATTCCACCTCTCTATACACATAACACTTGTTATCAGGTGAAATTATATTAAACTAGAGGCCCATTGCAGAAAGATTCCTGCAAGAATAGGGCTTCCTGAGCCAGAGCGAAGCAGAGAAGGAAGCAAAGCCTGCCTCGGGGAGTGAAGCCCGCTGAGGCAGGCTTTGCTCCCTTTTCCGCTGCCTCACTTCCTCCCTTCTGCCGCTTTGCTCCCTTCTGTCTCCACAGTCTCTGCTGCCTCACTTCCTCCCATCTCCTCTGCCTCGCTTCCTCCTGTCTCTGCTGCCTAGATCCCTCCCTTCTCTGCCCTTCGCTCCCTTCTGCAGCACTTAGCTTCTTTCTAGGCTGTCATCAGTTTTTGCTCCGCCATCTTGACTGGGTTAATTTGCATATTGTCACTCTGATTGGCTGGTGGGCATGGCTTGAATGGTGGGCATGGCCTAGGTGTCTCAGAGTGAGGGGGTTAATTTACATATTACTCTTTTATTAGATTAGATGAGCATTGGTAAAGCCCTTGAAGATAAATGAAATTATCTATACTAATAAAAGCCTATGTGGTTCTCACATGTGACATTGTCACAAGATGGCTGCCACAAGTGTGCTCTGATCCATTCGATTTCTGGTGATGCCAGGTTCTTGGCTGCTGGTTGGGCAGAAGGTCCACAGGATTTCTCTCCACCACCTTCCTGGCCTCCTGAGCAGTAACCTCTGGCCTGGTGCACCAGGCAGCTGTTTCTAGAGCTGGGAATCAGAGAGCAAAGGAGCTGGCCCGTGCCCAGAGGGACCTGCAGTTGGCCAGGCTGCGACCCCCCCACCCCACTTCTCAGTGAGAACTTATGTGGATCAGGCCAAAACTCACTGCCTGCGACATGGCTGTGGGGAGGGTCACAGCGAGGAGAGGGACACCCTGACCTGCCAGCCTTGTGATGATCATCTCAGTGCCTAGGTGATTGAATCCATCCCATAGAGCTTTCATATAAGCTGCATGCTCATGCTGGCCACCTTCGTGTTCTTTACCGGTACCTTGTTGGCAGCCTTGCAACTGGCCCCAGGCCACTTGGGCGTGGCAGTGGTGCTGGTGGCTGCCCCTGCAGCCGGCATGTAAGAGCAACTGATCATTCCGCCATGAATGTCACTGAGCTTTTATTACATAGACTAGAGGCCCAGTGCATGGAATTCATGCGCAGGAGGGGGGTGTCCCTCAGCCCGGCCTGCACCCTCTCCAATCTGGGATCTCTGTCAGTCAGACATCAGACATGCCTTTCACAATCTGGGACTGCTGACTCCTAACCACTCACCTGCCTGCCTGCCAGATCATGCCTAACCACTCTGCCTGCTGATCTGCCCACCCCCAATTGCCCCCCCTGCCAGACTGCTTGCCCCCAACTGCCTCCTTTCCCCAACTGGCCTGATCACCCTCAACTGCCCTTCCCTCTTGGCCTGATCACCCTTAACTACCTCTGCCTCAGCCCTGCCACCATGGTTTTGTCCGGAAGGACATCTGGAAGGTCTCCTAGAAGCTCTCCCAGTCTAATTAGCATATTATCCTTTTATTAGTATAGATTCCTATAATGATATGTATTGTTTTTCCCCAGAAAGTTTCATTATTTATAATTTCCTCTTTGGAGTATCTTGATTTATACTCATTTTCATAGCAGATATACCAAATTCATGTTCATGCTACTGTGCCACACTATGTGGATTGACTTTTTAAAAGATTTGGTGGTTTGATATTATTAAAAATATTAATTGGTAGATTTTCCTGTACTCACACTATCAGTAAATTAGGATTTTGTATGCTACACTGCCACTTTTTTATTTCTCATAAGAAATTTTAGTTTTCTGGGACTTTTGTGGTTGTTTTTCCAAAGCAAGTCCACTCCCGTAATTCTTTTGATATCTGTTACTAATTTTTGTGCTGCCCAGAACACAGCTTCTCTGGCTCAATAGAAAAACATTGAATTCTTCACTATGATTATAGCTTCTTGTCCCCCAATATTTTCACTCTTTTTTTAATCCTCACCCAAGACTATGCATTTTATTGATTTTTAGAAAGAGAAGGAGAGAGAGAGAGAGAGAGAGAGAGAGAGAGAGAGAGAGAGAGAGGAGAGAGAGATGTGAGAGAGAAAAATTGATGTCTGCCTCCTTGAATGAGGTCAACTGGTTACTAAACCCACAACCTTTTGCTTTAGAAGATGCCACTCCACTCAACTGAGCCACCTGCCCAGGGCTCCAGTCTGTTTTTGCCAGTACTCCAGACATTAAGATGAGGACAGGTGTAGAAAATAAAATGCTGAAGAATTGTTCAATAACTGTTACTTTTTTGATAGCGTTGTTCTTTTGGTCACTCAAGAAATTTCCAAGGCATTAGCTCTTTAATTCTTAGAACATCCCTAGGGCTTGCTGGAAGATATTGTTATCTTCAGGTTTATACTAGCTAAACAATTTGCTCAAGGTCAAGAAAAGAAACATTTGGGAATGTATTATTCTCTGTATTGATACTTAGGATGAGGGCAACAGGAAACCATTGTGATAATGAAGGCATAGACAGATTTAAAATTTACATATATTTTAAAGAGTTGAAAATGAACCAGATTATTTTTACAAGTAATTCTCAAAACTAATGAGCCCGAAATCTTCTGACTGCTTGCAAAGTTGTATTAATTCTTAACATTGTGTGTGTATGTGTGTGTGTGTGTTTCAAGTAGCACCTGGTAACACTTCTTACCATCTTTAATTTATTTCCTTTTCCACTGGAAGTACAATCATCAGCATATGTCTCTTGGAAAAAAAATATAATAACCTTGACTAATGGTTAATGAAATGCTTCTTGAACATTAGAGAGGTAAGGAAATGAAAAACAGTCAGGAAATTTACTGATATAATGAACCCATACAGATTTCCAGAAGTTTAATATTATTTGGACTTTTGAAATCCTATATATATGAACAAAATACTTTATAAAAATAGTGATAATAACTTTTATTTATTGAAAGTTTACAATATGTCAGGCATGAACCAATCATGTAAGCATAATATACTTTTTAGAAATGCCCTAAGTTTATCTTGAATCTTTATTTCATAAGATACAAATTTGAGGCAGAGATAATTTACCTTCTCAAGGTCACCTTGTAAGCATTACTTGGGCTATCAAAGTGTATTTTAATATGATAGAAACAAATGGTATTTTTAATATTATTTTACACAGGATATCTTTCTTCTTGAACTTGAGCATAGAGACTCCACATAAAATTCTTGTTCTATTTTAGATAATGTTATCTTTACATGAAGGTAAATTGTAAACAATGAGGCTGCATTTAGGGATGAATCAATGTGTCCTTTACAATGTTCAGAATTCAATTTGCAGTTCAGAAAAAAATAAATATTTCTCACCCTGGCTGGCGTGGCTCAATGATTAGAGCATTGGCCTGAGCACCAAAGGGTCACAGATTTGATTCCTGGTCAAGGGCACACACTTGGGTTACTCCAGTTGGGGTCAGTGTGGGAGGCAGCTAATCGATGTGATTTTCTCACATAAATGTTTCTCGCTCTCCCTGTCTTTCTCTCTCTCTCCCTCTCTCTCCCTCCCTTTCTCTCTAAAAATCAATGGACCCCTAACCAGTTTGGCTCAGTGGATAGAGTATCAGCCTGAGGATGCAAGGGTCCCAGGTTTGATTCCGGTCAAGGGCATGTACCTTGGTTGCAGGCACATCCCCAGTAGAAGGTGTGCAGGAGGCAGCTGATCGATGTTTCTCTCTCATTGATGTTTCTACTTCTCTATCCTTCTTCCTTCCTCTCTGTAAAAAATCAATAAAATATATTTTTAAAATCAATGGAAAAAATATTCTCTGGTAAGAACTCAACAAAAAAGACATATAGATATACTTCTCTCTTTTTTTTGGTACTGAATATACATCTATTTATTAAGCAACATTTATTTGGTAAACGTCTATCTGTTGTAGGTCAACTATGTGCTAGGATCTGGCTTAGGCATTCTTGTTACAATGAATACTATAATTTGGTCTCTTCCCTTAAGAAGCTTAAAATGTGTCTTCCAACATACATTTTTTAAATGAGCCCATATCATTTGTGAAGTTCATAGATTCTCTATGAAGTGTTACTGTCATTAAGAAATGGTCTAAAATTCATGAAAAATACTGGCCTGCGTGCTTCCTTTGAAAATTGCTGGGAAAGTGACACCTATACACTATTTCCATGTATAGAAGTGATTTTTCCGGAGAATCCAGTCCTAGACAGGAATTATAGTCCATCTGCCCAGAAGACTGCCCATTTCCCTAACTTTTTGTAGATAAACTAATGGGGGGAAGAACATAAACTTCTGATGAGGATGTACATGGATTCCCCAGAGCAGATTGTTTATTAGTTACATTCCTCAATCACAACCCTACCATTTTACTTTTCCCTCTCTGTAGCCCAATGAACAATTAGCTAAGCTGGTGTTTAATTCTTCTGACATCACCCTTCAGCCACCAAAGGTCACTCTCCATGAAGGGCTGGGATAGGCTAGATCAGGAGAAAGCCACATGTTTAAGGGAACCAACATAGCTAAGCATAGTGTTTGGTTTCCACCCCACCACCATTCATGGATAAGTTAAGTACAATTAAGAGGTGTTGTTTTTTTTGAGACCAAAATAAGTAAATAAATAAGACCAGTATAAGTCATGATTTTGTGAAACCCTAAATTTATAACATAGATTGACCTTAGGTCTGTAACTAGCAGATGCAAGAACCAGTTCTGGAGTAGCTGGTAACTGTGGGTGCCTCTGATTGGGTCTGAAAGAGTTGAGGACTGAGTTCTGCTAACCCATTATTCTATACAAAAGGCTGTTTGAGTCTGCCTAGCTCTTAGACAGTAGATTCATCTTGCATCGCAGGCTTGAGGAGTTCTGGTCTGGGACTTGGGCCAGCAACACTAGACCATTAGAATGAATAAATAGCATCTATTTCTCTGCAGAGAGCATGCTATCAAATCAGCAAGGACTGATGGCAGCAGCAACAACCTTGGACTAAAGAGACATTCGGTGATTTCTAGTGCTGGCTTCAGGACACATGTACAGTCTTCAAGTTCTCATGGATAAGTCCAGTATCTAACAATGGTTCATTTATGTTGATACTAATTTCATTGAGAATAAAAATTGGAGTCAATCAGTTCTTTATTCAAATCTGTATCCAAATAGGTCTTTCATTCACCAGGTCTAGATTGGAGTAAGCCACTTAAGTTCTCTCAACTTCAAGCACAAAGTGATAGTAATTATACTACCTATATCCAATGTTTGTCGTTAGATGGCATCGTTAGGAGCACTGTGCAATTTTTAGAGGTAGACACTCTGCTTGATGTGGGAGATATATAGGAAAGAGAAAAATACCAGCTAAGTTGTTGAATGGTTTTGCAATATGAGCAGTCTTCCTGAAACAGTGAGTAATTGATTTTGGCTTCAGTAAAGGGTACTTAAAAGATACAGAATCACAAAATCTTAGAGGGGCCTCCAAGATCTTACTCAACCATTTGCTCAAAGATGAAATTACCCCCGTGTTTTCCTTGATTGAGGTTAACATCTCCGTTTAAACCCTGAAACACAAAAGAAGAAAAGTGTATATACTTTAGAGGCAAAATATTTAGATTGAGTTTCAGTCTGGCCCATTAATAATTTTAAGATCTTTATTCCATGGCTCAATCACTGCCTCGGGGTTCTCACCTATGAAATGGTGGATGTTAACAAAAATCCCTTTCCTACTTAACTCATAGGGTTGTTATAAGCCTCAGACAACATAAGAGGTGTACAATTCCTTTGTAAATGTCAAAACTCTATGCAAATGAGAATGAATGCTTTTATTTTACTGTTGTCATCAGAAATAGACCATAGTCTCAGAGAGGGCAATTTATTCACTATTCCATATAAAACAGCATATGCATGATTATCTCTATAATTATTTGCTCATCCCTTTCCAGTGGTGAGAATTATCCTCATTATTGCTGTCTACTAGTTCAAATCCTTGCCTTCTTATTTTTCAAGCTCCAGTTTCTTCATGAAGTCTAAAAAATGCAGTGTAATAAAAGGAATCAGCCACTTGGAATTCAAATACAGTTATGACTTGAATAAGTTATTTGACCTTTCTGATCCTTAGGTTCCTCTTTTGTAAAGTGTGGAAGTATATATCTATCATTATCATAAGGAATTAAGCATTGATATATGTAACTTGTTGGTGTGTAAATATAACATAAGGTGTGCTCTTTCTCTCTTCTTGTCCGTTACCCACATTAAGATTTTCTGTCTTGTGATTTCCTAGGACACTAATTTTAAATAATAGTGGGCTGTTGCAGTTGGGATGTTTTATGTGCCTTAAATACATTCTAAGCTTCTTGAGCACAATGTCTGGTACATTCTTTTAACCTACAGCAGCTTTGAGCACAGTGTTACATCAGTAGGAAAATGACCAGTGTGTCACTAATACAGTAGGATTTCCAGCTTTTTCTGGTTGCAGACTTACAGCTTGATTTAAGTTAATTGCATGGTGCCACCTTTATTCCCACAGTAAACTCCCTGACCCTGATAAGACAATGCCTCAAATATGATATCGGGGGCCATGTGGCTCTCAGAGTGGTAAGCCCCAAGTAAGGGGAGAGGCCTGACCATCCTGGTAAGAACATGCATTTGTCCTTGAGGGTACTGATGCTTCGGGATGAAATAAGATAAGTGACAGATGCAGGTGGTGAGAACTCCCACCTGAAGAGAACGAATCTGACAAGAATATCCAGAGCAACCTCAGCTCCATCATTGTGGCGTGGCAATCACTGTGGTGATATCAGTGTAACAATGGCTCGCTCTTCTTAAGCGGAATTCAATTGGCCGAGTTCATCTCATCCTTATATAGCACTTGAAACTGAGGTGAGAAATTTCCTCATCCATGAATCATTTATTGTCTCAACAATTGTGTTTTTCTGATCCTATTTATTCACCGTAGTGAATATAAATAGAAATATATTTATATCTTAAATATAAAAGCCTAAAGTACAGAGACCAGCTCTGAGATTTTGTTTGACTATTTATAACTTGTAAACAGGTTGAATGGTTAGATGCTGCTTACATGCTGAGGATGGAGTGTCCAGAGCATGTTGATTTTATACAAAGGACCTTATTTAAACAGAAGGCTTTTTGTCTTAGTATCATGATAACACTAGTGAAAAAAAGTCCTGGTAGACCATTTGTGCAGATAATTTCCAGTGACAAGAAACAGATCAAAGACAGAAGCATTGTCTTTCTGTGATCTCTGGAGAGATGCTGAAAGCGATGTGAGGCACTTTACAGCTACTGAGAACAGATGAGAAAGTTAAAGGCCTTGGTACCAAACCCAATTTCATTAGAAAGCCTGTACTTGATTAATCATGTTGCCTGTCATTGTTTCAGTCAGGAGCCCATGGTGGAAGGTGAGAAGGAATGTTCTTTTTCACTGTGAAAAAGGAGGGCTTTTAAACTCTCTCTGAAGTCACCATGGAAGTCCCTGTTTTGAGAATTAGTGTCCACACACATGAGGTTACTCCTATTGCACTTTTCCCCATGTCCATCTGAAATGTCCCTGAATCTTACAATACGTTTCCACTGATCTGACGTATGTATGTGAGGTAAAAAACGTAACATTTTTCTTGAAATAAAAGAATCAACATAATACAAGAAGATACATAGCATGATATAACTTTGCCCATAGGGTAATGTCTTGCATGCATCAAATTTATTGAATGCACAGGCAGATCCTTGGGTTCCATAATGATCAATAAGAAAAATGAGGAGCCCCTTCTGCAGGCTATCTAGCCTACTGTCTACGAATGCTTCTCTGAGGACTTTGAATGGAAAGAGACAGTAGAAAATAGCACTGGCCCATGGTTTGGAATATGTACAGATGATTTAATAGCTCTTAACCAGAATATTTAATAGCTTTTACAACACACCTCAGCCTGGATTTTTCTTTGATTCAGTTAGATGGGCTAGGTTGAGAAAATTGCACATTTTGAACATTCTCCCAAGTGATTTTAATGTGTACAACAATTTAAGAAATTTGAAAATAATATAATGTTTATGCAGTGCATTATAGGCAAACATTTAACCTCTCTGAGTATGTGTCATTATCTATAAACTAGAGGCCCAGTGCACAAAAATTTGTGCACTCAGGGATGTCCGTCAGCACAGCATATGCCCTCTAACAATCAGTGACCCCTCCGGAGATGTCCACCTGCTGGCTTAGGCCCGCTCCCCGGGCAATCGGGCCTAAGCTGGCAGCCAGACATCCCTTTGGCAGCCCGGGGGCTCTTGGGGGATGTCCACTTGTTAGCGGGAAGCAGGCCTAAGCTGCAGGTGGACATCCTTAGCTCTGCTGAGGAGGTGGGAGAGGCTCCCGCCACCACTGCTGTGCTGGCCGCTGTCAGCCTGGCTTGTGGCTGAGCAGAGCTCCCCATGTGGGAGCACACTGACCACCAGAGGGCAGCTCCTGCATTGAGCATCTCCCCCCGGTGGTCAGTGTGTGTCATAGTGACCAGTCATTCCCAGTGGTTCTGCTGTTAGGGTCAATTTGCATATTACCCTTATATTCTATAGGATAATATCTTGTATGCCATTATTTGACTTCATGTCTTAGGTTCTTCAGTACACTAAAGTCTTGGTGAACTGGAGATGTTTTCTAGCAACGGATCAGTCTTGTTTCATGTGAGTTTTGTATCTGCTGAATCTTGAAGATACCAAGAACAATACAATCAGCTGTTTCAATTATCAAGTTACCCTGTATAATAAAAGCCTAGTTTGCTATGTCCAGTCATCTGGTCAGCCGTTCAACCAATCAAAGCTTAATATGCTAATGATATGCTAAGGTCACTCAACTGGTCGCTATGATGTGCATTGACCACTAGAGGACAGACACTCAGACTAGTAGGTTAGCTTGCTGCTGGGGTGCAACTGATCGGGACTGAGTGAGACTGGCCAGACATGCCATGGAGTCCACCTGCAGTCCCTCTCTGGCTGGCTAACCACCCACATCCTTCTTCAGCCCTGATCATGCACTGGTGGGGTCCTTTGGCCTGGCCTGCGCCCTCTTGCAATCCGGGACCTCTCAGGATTTCGGCCTGATGGCAAAACGACCTGTCACTATGATGAGCACTGACCACCAGGGGGAATATACTCAATTCAGGAGCTACGCCCTTGGTGGTCAGTGTGCTTGTGGTCAGTGTGCTCCCACAGGGGGAGTGCCTGTCAGGTAGAAGCTGGGCTCATGGCTGGAAAGCACAGCAGTGGTGGCAGGAGCCTCTCCCACCTACTATGGCAGTGCTAAGGATGTCCAACTGCTGACTTAGGCCCGTAGAAAGCGGGCCTAAGCCTTCATTTGGAAATCCCCTGAGGGATCCCGGACTGCAAGAGGATGCAGGCCTGGCTGAAGGACCCTACCTGAGTGCATGCATTTCATGCACTGGGCCTCTAGTATTATATATTGATCACAAGAGAGCTGCATTATATAAAAACTAGGGGTCCGGTGCACAAAAATTTGTGCACTCAGAAGGTTCCTCAGCCTGGCCTATACCCTCTCACAGTCTGGGACCCCTCTGGGAATGTCCACCTGCTGGCGTGCCTGGCCATTCTGGGTGAGGGGTTGAGGGCCGTTTTCAGGCTGCCCACAGTCCCTTCAAGGTTCAAGTCCCTACTGGGGTACTTGGGCAGCCTGGATGCAGGGCTGAAGGCCATTTTCAGGCTGTTCACTATCCCTTCAGGGTTTGAGTCCCTACTGGGGTACCTGGCCAGCCTGGTGTGGGGCTGAGGGCCATTTTCAGGCTTTCAGGCTGCCCATAGCTCCCATTGACCCAACATCCCAGCAAGGCTGGCTGGAATCAGGTTTCTGGGGTTTATTTATCTTCTATAATTGATACACTGTGGCTTTAAGCTGAGGCCTAGGCAAGTAATGAAGCCTCCTGTTGGTTTCAGCTCTGTGGCTTCTATAATTAAAAGAATGTTGCCTTAGTAGAGGCCTAGCCAGCCTAGGCAGGCAGTTTCCTCCATCACTGGTGCAATGGAAGCCTTCTCTTTGGTTCAGCTCTGTGGCTTCTGTAATTGCAACTATGTTGCCGTGAGCAGAGAGAGGACCAGCTGGCCTAGGCAGACAGTTTACTCCTGGTGCAATGGAAGCCGCCTGTTTACTCTAGTTCCGTGACTGCCAGCCTCCATCTTGGCTGGGTTAATTTGCATACAGCCACTCTGATTGGCTGGTTGGCGTGGCTTAGGCATCCTGGAGAAATGGTCAATTTCAATATTACTCTTTTATTAGGTTATATTAGAAGTGCTCTAATGGTTTAATGTATTAAATTGGCTTTCCCATAATTTAAATTTATAGTTTAACAATATCAGGCTAAGATTTGACATGTCTTTGGTAAGTGATTTAAGGAGCTGAGCTTTATCATGTGCCTGTCTAAAAATTGATCATTGTCCTCAAGTTCCTACATTAAAGATTCATTCTTTGAGTATATACACAGGTGTATATATGTATGTATATATGTCACTTTATTTTAAGGAATTGGTTCACCCAGTTGTGAAAACTGCCACCTCAGTGATATGCAGGGCAGCCTGGAAGGCTGAAAACTGTCTCAAGCTAGAGTTGATGTTACAATCTTGAGGCACAATTTTTTCTTCTTTGGGAAACCTATTTTCACTCTTAAGTCCTTTCAACTGATTAGATTAAGCCCACCCATATTGTTGAAGTCAACTGATTGCTGATGTTTACTATATTTACCAAGTGCCTTCATAGCAATGCCTAGGTAAGTGTTGAATTGAATCCTGGATACTACAGCCTAGCAACCTTGATACATAAAATTAACCATTGCACTAGTCAATAAAATGTAAATGAGGAAGTAAGAACAGGGCAAAATACCCTGATCACCAAGGTATTTTATTGAATTTCTATAATGGGAAATTTCAAACATGTACACAAATGTAATAGTATAATAAGATACCATGTACCTGTCACCCAGTTTTAACAGTTGTCAACTTATAATCTTCTTATTTTATAATCAATCACACTTTTCCCCACCCAATGATTTATTTTGAAGCAAGTCCTAAACACCATGTTATTTCATTTATGTATATACTAGGGGCCTGGTGCACAGGAGGGTCCCTCAGCCCAGCCTGTGCCCTCTTGCAGTCTGGGACCCCTCCAGGGATGTCCACCTGCTGGTGTGGCTGGCCAGCCTGGGTGAAGGGTTGATGGCTGTTTGCAGGTTGGCCAAGCCCCCCAGTGTGGACCATCACCCCATTGGAGTGTGGCAAGCCTGGATGACAGGCTGAGGGCCGTTTTCAGGCTGCCCACAGTCCCTTCTAGGTGGGTGCCTCCCCACTGGGGTGCCTGGCCAGCCTGGGTGAGGGGCTGATGGCTGTTTGCAAGCTAGCCACAGACCCTTCAAGGTGGGTGCCCCCCCACTGGGGTGCCCGGCCAGCTTGGGTGAGGGCCTAATGGTTGTTTGCAGGCTGGCCACAGCTCCCATTGACCCAACATCCCAGCGAGGCTGGCTGGAATCAGGTTTCTGGTGTTTATTTATCTTCTATAATTGAAACTTTGTTGCCTTGAGCAGAGGCCAGAGCCTGCCTAGGCTGGCAGTTTCCTTGATCACTGGTAAAATGAAGCCTCCTGTTTGCTTCAGCTCCGTGGCTTCTATAATTAAAACATTGTTGCCTTGAGCAAAGGCCTGGCCGGCCTAGGCAGGCAGCTTCAACTCCATCACTGGTGCAAGGGAAGCCTCCTGTTTGCTTCCAGCTGCCATCTTGGCTGGGTTAATTTGCATATAGCTGCTGTGATTGGCTGGTGGGTGTGGCTTGGCTAGTGGGCATGGCTTAGATGTCTTGGAGTGATGGTTAATTTGCATATTACTCTTTTATTAGATTAGATAGGCCAGCTTGGTTAGATATATACAGGGTGTCCTCAAAATGTATATACAATTTAACAGCTGGTAGCTTAATTTTGAAAATTAAATGCACTTTAATAAACACTGTCTGTATAATTATTCAAAGTGTATGTACACATTTTTTGGGGGACCTTACATATTCTAAACTACTCAGTAAAAAATGTAACAAATTTAATTTTTATTATCAATTTTGCCAAGAAATAGTAAACAGGGTGATCCTTATTTTCTCTAGAAAGGTTTGTCAAGAATAAATGTTAGACAGAAAAGTTGTTTGTTAAGAGTCCACTAGTTTTAAAACTCTGTGAAGGAAAAGAGTGGGGATTCATTCACTTCTAAACAATACATGCTTAACAGTTTCTAAGACATAACAAGAGATCACTAAATGCTTTCTTTTAAAATATTTTTAAAAATTAGACTGTGAGTGAGTGTCATTGTTGGGAGTTACTTAGCTCTGTGTCAAAATAGAAAGAGAGTATTGTTATTATTCCAGGACAATGATGTGAAGGCCAGGTCTGGGTAGAGGTGTAAGAGGGAGGATGGGGCTCACCTGAGGTGCTCTTATCCCCAAATCTATTAATGGATCACTCCCAAGTCCATTAATGGAAGGGGACACTTGCATTTTAAAAATAAACCCACCCTCCTAGGAAGGAAAAAAATAGACTCTGGACTACATTAAATTTTAACATTATTTTTTCCCCTTCTCTAAGACTCCAGTGTGACATCAGTCCCTGATTACAATGATCTGAAGTTAGGTGAGAAGAAGATTACATCCACTTGCTTTTCTCTGTTTTAATGTGTTTAGTGGCCAGTTCTAAAATTAGAGTGGAAAAGCGCCTGTATTTTCCTACTTATTGCAAAAGATGGGTCCTGTTTTGCTTGTTTTTTACTTGGCTATTGCAAATATTTGGAGCTGCTCCAAAACTCCCAAGTAAAAGGATTTGCAATTTGCTAGGTGCAACATTACAGACCATGCTAATTGAGTGGATAGTGAGCAAAGGTACATTATGTAATTGTATCTGTATTATGATGTATCTCTACACACCAGAAAAAAACAAAATCTATTATGCCCCTTGCAAATGAGAATGAGTTTACTATTTCTACAGCACAGTCCCATCCGCACTTTTTAAAGAAAATGGAGTTATATATGCACAGGACAGAAGGGGTTACATTTTTAAAGTTTTAAAGAGGATTTTTTCTGTCTTTAATAGAGATCTAAATATAAGGTTTTGCTTAATAAACACAATTATATCATCTCTTTACTTAGAAATACAGGAGAAAGGTAATCATTGCAGAAGGGGATCATAAAATAGCAAAAAAAAAAAATTTATTTCATAGTTGGGAAATAATTATTGGCTGGCTTTGATATAAAACACTTTTTCCCTAAATCACAGAGATGGAATGCAGAACTCCGATGCCATACTAAGCAGACACAGTGGGGGCAGCTGGGACCTGAAGTCACCAAAGTTACCACTGAAACTTATGAAAGAGGACCCCTCTTAGCGGTTGTTGGGGTAGTGGACGGGGGTTAATAATGAAAGCATAACTATTATTCCAGTAATTATAAGTATCACAAAAATTTCATTAATCTTTGTAGGATGGAGCAGTCACTAGGAGTGACCCTAAGTGGAGAGACACCAATAAAATGCTGCTCTTGCAAGACGGAAGGGAAGAGAAGCAAGTGAGCAGAAAGAGGCTCAAGTTCACTTACACACCAAACACCTCAGGGAAAATGGGGCTTTACCTTCTGCCTTAAAAACAGCAGCATGAGGAAACTGATAAACATGAAAAATGGATAAAAAGCAAAGTAGCAAATAAGAAACAAATTTAAGGAGAAACACATGCATAAATCTTTGTAATTTGGACAAAAGCCTTGAATACTAGTGATATTTGAGGGGACTCTGTAGCCAGCAATACAGATATTGAGACCAAGAGAAACAATGGAACATCTCAGTACATGTACAAAGTAAAAACACTGGGGGAGCTTTGAACACTGAAAAGGTGCTAATCCTATATAATAAAAGGGTAATATGCAAATTGTCTCTAACAGCAGAACGACTGGGAATGACAGGTCACTATGACACACACTGACCACCAGGGGGCAGATGCTCAATGCAGGAGTTGCCCCTGGTGGTCAGGGCACTCCCACAGGGGGAGCTCTGCTCAGCCACAAGCCAGAAGGCTGCCAGTACAGCAGTGGTGCTGGGGGCCTTTCTCACCTCCTAAGCAGAGCTAAGGATGTCCAACTGCAGCTTAGGCCTGCTCCCCACTGGCAAGTGGACATCCCCTGAGGGCTCCCAGCTGCCAGAGTGATGTCTGACTGCCAGCTTAGGCCTGATCCCCTGGGAAGCAGGCCTAAGCCAGCAGGTGGACATCTCCCAAGGGGTCCCAGGTTGTGAGAGGGCACAGGCCAGGCTGAGGGACAACACCCCCACCAAGTGCACAAATTTTTGTGCACTGGGCCTCTAGTTACTTTATATATGCTATCTTTTTCTCATACACACAAAAAAAATTTATAAGAATTTTCTCCATCTTAGAAATAAAAAGATTATAATCTAATATAATAAAAGAGAAACATGCAAATTGACCATTACCACCAGCCAATCAGAGCAGCTGTATGCAAATTAACCCAGCCGAGATGAAGGCCAACAGCCATGGACCTAAAGCAAACCAAAGGCTTCTGTTGCAACTGCCTGCCTAGGCTGGCTGAGGCTCTGCTCACGGCCACGCCCACCAGCCAATCAGAGCAGCTGTATGCAAATTAACTCAGCCAAGATGGAGGGCAACAGCCATGGACCTAGAGCAAACCAAAGGCTTCTGTTGCAACTGCCTGCCTAGGCTGGCTGAGCCTCTGCTCACAACCACGCCCACCAGCCAATCAGAGTGGCTGTATGCAAATTAACCCAGCCAAGATGGAGGCTGGCAGGGCGGCTCTGCACTGGGAGTCTCCACGGCCGGCCGGCATAGCTGTGCCAGGTGTGTCAGCTCAGTGGGAGAGGGAGTCTGGCCTGGGGCCTCCTCGGGGTGTCCAGGAGCAGCTGTCCTGGGTCCACTTCCTGGCTCCACCCCCTGGGGGCCTCCTTGAGGCATGCAGGAGCACGGGGCCTCTGCAGGGTGTGCAGGAGCAGCCGTCCTGGGTCTGCTGCCTGCTTTTGCCCCCCGGGGGCCTCCCCGGGGCATGCAGGAACGCCTGTCTTTGGTCCACTGCCTGGCTCTGCCCTGGGGGCCTCCGCAGGGTGTCCAGGAACACCCGTCCAGGGTCCGCTACCTTCATCCGCCCCCCAGGGGCCTCCACAGAGCATGCGGGAGCGTCTGCTGCACAGTGCGGAGAATCCGAAGCCAGTTCACTGCCCAGCTCCACCCCGGGTGTGTTTGCTCAGCAGCAGGGCCCCACCGAGGGATCCTGCACCAGCGTCTGCCCCTGGCTTGCCACCCAACTCTGCGCCAGGTGTGTCCCCTCAGCGGTGTGGGCCCACCAAGTGTGTGCGATCGTGGGCCCTCCGGTGGGAAACGTCCAGGCCTGCACTCACCAGCCTTCCCACCCCCCAGTGCACGAACCCTGAAGGGGCTGTGGGCAGCCTGAAAATGGCTCTCAGCCCCTCACCCAGGTGGCCAGGCATGCCAGCAGGTGGACATCCCCCCCGAGGTGTTCCAGACTGCAAGAGGGCACAGGCTGGGCTGAGGGACCCCCACCCCTCGAGTGCACAAATTTTTGTGCACCGGGCCCCTAGTCTATAATAATAAAAGTGTAATATGCACCCCTGACTGGTTTGGCTCAGTGGATGGAGCGTCAGTCTATGGACTCAGGGGTCAATTCTGGTCAAGGTCGTGTTACCTTGGTTCAGGTTCAATTCTGGTCAAGGGCATGTTACCTTGGTTGCAGGCACATCCCCAGTAGGGGGTATGCAGGAGGTAGCTGATCGATGTTTCTCTCTCATTGATGTTTCTAACTCTCTAGCCCTCTCCCTTCATCTCTGTAAAAAATCAATAAAATATATATTTTTTAAAAAGTGTAATATGCAAAGAGACTGAACAGCCATCTGGAAGTCCTTCTGGATGACCTTCCAGATGAAGTTGGGGCTGCAGCCGCAAGATCAAGGCAGCCACTGTGGCTGCAAGGGATCGAGGTGACTGCTGTGGCTGCGAAGGTCTACTCTTGCATGAATTTCATGCATTAGGCCTCTAGTTATAAATAACACCAGATCTAGAAAGAGTTTTGAGTTCTATCAGACCATGGCTGGATTATTTAACATAAATAACACAAATTCATTAGAAATTTGCACTTGCATGAAAATCACTAATGAGAGGATGGAATGAGCTTCCCTTTAGTGTGAGAGTCAGGACAGCTTTTGTCCCTTCTGCTGATGCTCTGGAAAATATTAGATGTCCAGCAATGATTTCTGAAGGAGTGGGTTCTGTGTGCTTGCTTAACCCTTTAGGAAGCATGCTTAATACTTTATATCGTTTTGTTTAGCTTTTCTCAAAGCTTTTGCATTTCTAAGTCCTAATCATTTCTGCTAAATATTATTTTGACACTAAAGGAACACTCAATGTCTAGAACAATTTGAAACTTTTTTGTCTAAACTTGCGAGTCTAATAATTAAGTGGATATTAGTAAAAAGAACACTAGAATGAGAGTCAGAAAATGAGCTAGAGATTTTACTATTTGGATTCCAAGTTATGAGCAAAGCACTAGCTTTCCCTTAATATAAAAGAGGTTCAATGTATCCCACAGAATGCTTAATGGATGTAATCAAAGTGGTATTTACATAAGAGAACCTGCACACTTCTGATCTGGTATAAATGCACTGTGACACTGACTTTCTCCTGGCCTCTTTGTGCCTGTGCCTGGTAGTCCCTGTGTAGACTTCCTCACACCACTGTGAGAAGCAGCACC
Organism: Murina feae; assembly: GCA_004026665.1. NCBI lineage: Eukaryota > Metazoa > Chordata > Mammalia > Chiroptera > Vespertilionidae > Murina > Murina feae. The sequence continues at coordinate 18,170 of PVJC01032912.1, forward strand.
AATCGAGGCCCTCCTTTCCCTGCAGTTGTTGCAGTCACCCAGAGCTAACAGTGCATCAGCTCCTCCTCTAGTCTATGTGTCCTGCTCTAAATTCTAATAAAGGGCCAACAAGTGCTTTATCACAAAAGCTTTCATTTATAAACTCTCTCTTTTGGAGTTTGAAAGGAGAACACCTCCTTTGTCTTCAGAGCATGGCTAAACTAAACTTAGATAATTTGATTTTGCTTCTACTAGGTTATATCAAGATGTTACTTTATTCATTTCTGTTATTGATAGAATATCCTGATGTGCATGAAATAGATATAATATTCATGAAAATGTTTGAAAAAGCATGTATTCAAAAAATGAATATTGGTTGAATATTTTCTAAATGCCCATGGAACTCTAAAAAGGGCCATTGCTCCTACCTGGGGGAATCCTCAGAATTCCTCATGGAGGAAAAAAAAATATATTGAAGGTTTAAAAATTAGTGCAAGTAAAACTAATATCAAAATAACCGAGAAGTCCTAACCAGTTTGGCTCAGTGGATAGAGCAACGGCCTGCGGACTGAAGGGTCCCAGGTTCGATTCCGGTCAAGGGCATGTACCTTGGTTGCGGGTACATCCCCAGTAGGGGGTGTGCAGGAGGCAGCTGATTGATGTTTCTTTCTCATCGATGTTTCTTTTTTTTTTAATATCTTTATTGTTCATATTGTTACAGTTGTTCCTCTTTTTTCCCCCATAGCTCCCCTCCTCCCAGTTCCCACCCCATCCTCTGTCCCCCCCCCATCCTCATCCATAGGTGTACAATCATTGTCCATTCTCTTCCCGCACCCCCAACACCCTTTACCCCCGAAAATTGTCAGTCCACTCCCTTTCTATGCCTCTGATTCTATTCACCAGTTTATTCTGTTCATTAGATTTCTTATTCACTTGATTTTTAGGTTCGCTTGTTGATAGATATGTATTTGTTGTTCATACTTTTTTTGTCTTTATTTTGTCTTCATCCTCTTCTCAAAGGATACCTTTCAGTATTTCAAATAATACTAGTTGGGTGGTGATGAACTCCTTTAGCTTTTTCTTGTCTGTGAAGCTCTTTATCCGACCTTCAATTCTGAATGATAGCTTTGCTGGGTAAAGTAATTTTGGCTGTGGGTTCTTGCTATTCATCACTTTGAATATTTCTTGCCACTCCCTTCTGGCCTGCAAAGTTTCTGTTGAGAAATCAGCTGACAGTCGTATGGATCGCCCCTTGTAGGTAACTAACTGCTTTTCTCTTGCAGCTTTTAGGATTCTCTCCTTGTCTTTTGCTGTTGGCATTTTGATTATGATGTGTCTTGGTGTGGTCCTTCTTAGGTTCCTTTTGATTGGGGTTCTCTGCACCTCCTGGACTTGGAAGTCTATTTCTTTCACCAGGTGGGGGAAGTTTTCTGTCATTATTTCTTCAAATAGGTTTTCAATATCTTGCTCTTTCTCTTCTTCTGGTACCCCTATAATTCTGATGTTGGTGCG
>PVJC01032913.1:0-19652 GCA_004026665.1 Murina feae
AAAGAGTTCATCACCACCCAACCAGTATTATATGAAATGCTGAAAGGTATCCTTTGAGAATGAGGAAGAAGAAAAAGGAAAGTAAAAATTATGAACAACAAATATATATCTATCAACAAGTGAATCTAAGAATCAAGTGAATAAAAAATCTGATGAACAAAATAAACTGGTGAACAGAATAGAATCAGAGGCATAGAAAGGGAGTGGACGGACAATTTTCGGGGGTTAAGGGTGTTGGGGTGCGTGAAGAGACTGGACAATAATTGTACACCTATGGATGAGGACAGTGGGGGGTCAAGGACAGAAGTTTGGGTGGGAAATGGGAGGAGGGGAGCTATGGGGGAAAAAAGAGGAACAACTGTAATAATCTGAACAATAAAGATAAAAAATAAATAAATAAATAAATAAATAAAAATAAAGTCTATTACTTTAACTCAAAAAAAAACTTATATAGTGTTAAATTAATTAAACAATGAGGTCATAAGACTGCAGTGGGTTTAATGCCTTAGTAGTCTATCCAACCAAGCTAATACCTAAGCCTGGAATGCTTCAAGGTTAAGAAATAAAAACCTAAGGACAATCACAAAGAGCCAACTAGACTTTTCAAAAAAAAAAAAAAAAAAAAGGCAACTGCTTAAGCTATAGCAAATCAAATAATTTATTTCCTTTGCTTCCACCTCTTCTCTATAAAAGTCTTTCCCTGGGCTCCTGAGGGTGGAGTACTCCCCACCACTTCTAAATTGGCACTGCCTGATTTGAATAGATTTTTGCTCAAATAAACTCCTAAAAATTTTAATATACCTAAGTGTATATTTTAACAATAATGGTTAATACTTTTGCTGCACGTATGGAAATAAAATAGGTCACAACTAATGAGGAAAGCACTTTTGTGATTATGGATAATCTTTGGAGATTATGATCACACAAGTTTAGATGGTGAAAATAATTTTAGCAGAGCCTGAAAGTAGGTTAAAGCAATTGCTGTTTTTCCCTTCAATGCCATACTGGGTTTGCACCTTAAATTGATTTATCTATGTACAGAGCTATCTTATAGCTTTGCAGAAGCAGAGGTTGGCAAGTAGATATTTATCTGTTACAGATATCAGTGATTTCTGTCCAGGGTGAAAGAAAACCCCAAAGGTCATCATCAATTGCTCTGTCATTAAGCTAGTTTTGCATCTAATCTCACATTATTTTCCTGAAACTCCATTATTAAATGGTCTATAAATAGCTAACTCTTTAAGTGCACTTAAACTGGTTTTAATATCTTTCTTAAATAATGAAATATTTGACTCATAAAAGCTACAGATTAATATATATTATATGATACTGGAAAATAGTAAACATTTTGGAAAAATATGATGGAAACTATGTGCTTCTAAATATAAAAATACATAATAGACAGTATGATTCCAGCATAAAAATAAATGGCTCAAAATAATAGAAATATGCTACACAAAGTATGTGAAGTTTTTATTATTAATATAGTTTTCTTTTATTAGTTAATATATACAGAATATTTTTATTAAAATGAAGGAACAATTTGCTTATTATATTTTATCTGTGAATAAATAAAATATTTAAATGGGAAAAATAATTGTTATAAACCATTAATAATATTAAGAAGTTTTGCCATTTAGATTCTTATATATAAGAACAAAATTAGTGAAAAAAAATGAAATTGAATGAAAATACTCGAGATGTATGGGAGACAATTTTATTTTTGTGAGATTGTTAAATTCAAATGGTTGAAGATAACTTATATAGAAGATAAAATTGAGTGAAGAAAAAATATAGTCACAAAAATACATATTCAAAATATTACTTAAAAATTTATCATTGCCCTGAAGTGTGACTCAGTTGGTTGGGCATTATCCCATACACCAAAAAAGTTTCAGGTTCAATTACCAGTCTAGGCACATGTCTAGGTTGTGGCATTGATCCCCAGGAGGGGGCGTGCTGGAGGCAGCCATTTGATGTTTCTCTCTTCCTATTCCTTCCTCTCTCTCTAAAAAATCAATAAAAAATATGTTTTAAAGTAAAATTTAGGCTTTTACTAGTTAAATGAATAAAAGGTAAAAGAAATATTGTTGGGTTTTTTAAAATATAGGTGGTTTTTTTTTTAATTGAAGGCAAAAAAGCCACTCCATACACTATTGTCTCAAACACTTCTTATATGGAATGAATGGACCCCACAGCTCCTGCAGCACACTTTAGAAATCTGTGTAAAATTTTAAAGAACTGTTCATTTTATTTGACCCATAAGTTTACATTTAGACATTTATTTGAAGGATTTAATTAGAAATGCACATCAAGATAAAATGTTGAAATACTTATAGCATTCTTATAATAAAAAATCAACTTCAAGCGTACCAACATCAGAATTATAGGGGTGCCAGAAAAGAGAGAGAGCAAGATATAGAAAACCTATTTGAAGAAATAATGACAGAAAACTTCCCCTACCTGGTGAAAGAAATAGACTTGCAAGTCCAGGAAGCGCAGAGAACCCCAAACAAAAGGAACCGAAGGAGGACCACACCAAGACACATCATAATTAAAATGCCAAGGGCAAAAGACAAGGAGAAAATCTTAAAAGCAGCAAGACAAAAGCCGTCAGTTACCTACAAGGGGGCACCCATATGACTGTCAGCTGATTTCTCAACAGAAACTTTGCAGGCCAGAAGGGAATGGCAAGAAATATTCAAAATGATGAACAGCAAGAACCTACAACCAAGATCACTTTACCCAGCAAAGCTATCATTCAGAATTGAAGGTCAGACAAAGCTTCATAGACAAGAAAAAGCTAAAAGAGTTCATCATCACCCAACCAGTATTATATGAAATGCTGAAAGGTATCCTTTGAGAAGAGGAAGAAGAAAAAGTAAAGATAAAAATTATAAACAGCAAATACATATCTATCAATAAGTGAACCTAAAAATCAAGTGAATAAAAAAAGTCTGATGAACAGAATAAACTGGTAAATAGAATAGAGTCAGGGGCATAGAAAGGGAGTGGAATTACAATTCACAGGGGGAAAGAGGCTTGAGGGTGTGGGAAGAGACTGGACAAAAATCGTACATCTTTGGATGAGGACAGTGGGGTGGGGGATAAGGGCAGTGAATGGGGTGGGAACTGGAAGGAGGGGAGCTATGGGGGGAAAGGAGAAACATCTGTAATAAAATGAATAATAAAGATAAAAAATACAATTTTATACTTCAATGTACTTAAATTTAAAAACTGAATTAAACTGAGGTTTATAATCCAAAATCTAGGGATATCATGTTATAGAAATTACTGTTGAAATCTAATTTCACCCCATTTTCTTAACATAGTGTTAATGTGGCTGCAGTGTTTGGTTCATGAATATAATTGAATTCTGGCCAAATACAAGCAAAAGGTATAACCAGAAAATTGATGGAAGTCTTGATAGTTATTGTCCCCAACTTTCAAGTCAGGTATGTGCCAATCAATCTCTCTCTCCCTCTAAAAGGGAAGCAGGTAGTCTCATTTTTTTTATTGGCAGCTGCCCTATAACCAAGAGATTAAAGGACCTCAGCACAATCCAAAATTGTGGAAAGCATATTGAGGCTCAGAAACACCTGTGCACTTTGATTATATCATTAAACTGTTGGATCAACCTGAATAGCACTTCCCTTCTTTACTTTATGGTAAGTGAGAACATATTTCGTCAATATTTGGACCACTTTGATTTCACTCTTACTTTGTTAGAGAGAAGTGTTTTCTGACTGATAAGAATTTGGGACCAGAAAGAAATGGCATTGCAATGAATATACAATGGAATGAGATTGTCAAAACAAAAATTGCACCATAAAAAGTTAAACAGGCAAGGGAGACATTATTCAAAGCTACTGTGATGGGGAATTAAGGCCAGAATTCAGTCTGAGTTCAATTGTGCTGAAATAAAGGGCCCAAGGGTCTTAAGAGCTGAGGTAGGGAAATCATAGACTCTCTGTGTATGCTAATTGCCTTTACTCAAAGGGAAATAAAACTTTTTCATACCTCATGACAGGAGGTAGTTTTATAACTTAGAAGAAGGCTCCCACAAAATTAGGCTTCTATGCTACCACAGCAACAGGGAGATGGGGGAACTATTTCCTTTAATAATTATATTTCAAAGTGATGACTTTCAGTCCTTGAGAAAGGCATTATTGGGTTAAGATGCTGGCAAGATTTTTAAATATTTACATCTCAAAGGGGCAATGAAAGATTTCACAATTACAAGTTTTCGAAAATAAATGCTTAATGAAAAGAGAGGTAATGGACTTAGAGTCAGGAAGAAATATGACTGAAGTTTAATCAAATGGTAGTGGCTGAATATTTGTGTCCCTCAAGACTTACGCTGAAACCTCAACGTGTTGGCATTAGGAGGTGAGGGTCTTTGAGAGATGATCAGGTGAAGATGGTGGCACTTGAATGAGTGGGATTAGTGCCCTTATAAAAGAGACCAATAGAGAGCTCTCTTGCCCCTTTCTGCCAGGTGAGATTACAGCAAAATGATTAACTTCTGTGAGCCAGGATATGGATCCTAACCAGAAACTGGAACTGTCAGTATCTGGATCTTAGACTCCCCCACTTGCTCCTGCCCAGCCTGTGAGAAATGAATTTCTGTTGTTTATAAGCAACCCCATCTGTAGTATTTTTATTATAGGAACCTGAATGGACTAAGACATAAAATGATCAGCTTGGTCAGAATGAATGGAGGAGATAGGAAAGAAGGTAGTGAGGACCTCACCTGCCCAAGCTAAGGAAATGTCAGTACTTGGTATGCCATTGTGTAGGAGACTGCTCCCTGACGGAACTGGCCCCTGTCTGGCGGGTGCCTGACTGCTGCTGAACCCTCATGCTAGATGTAGCTAGATCCAAGCCAGAACACACATGACTTCTCATTCATCCCCTCAGACACAGTCCGACCTCTTCCCTATGCTCCAGACATGCGGCTTTCTGGACAGACCATTGCCCTGCCCTGGTTAAGTGTATAAGGTATTTTCCCCTTATTGCAGTGGGTCATGCTCCCAGTACCCCTTCAGATCCTTCCCTAACTTGTATAACCCTAAATCCCTGCCACATGGTGCTAAGGATATCCATGTTGTCTTGCCATCACCCAAGATGACCCTCATTTTTAAGTTCCCTTAATAAACTTTTGATGTAATGCCGGAGTAGTCAGCCTCTTTCTTTGGTCTCATGGCCCCACAGAATTTTCCCAAAACATTAGAAAAATCACTGTTTAAAATATTACCTGAGCCCTAACCGGTTTGGCTCAGTGGATAGAGCGTCGACCTGTGGACTGAAAGGTCCCAGGTTCGATTCTGGTCAAGGGCATGTACCTTGGTTGCAGGCACATCCCCAGTAGGAGGTGTGCAGGAGGCAGCTGATCGATGTGTCTCTCTCATTGATGTTTCTAACTCTCTATACCTCTCCCTTCCTCTCTGTAAAAAATCAATAAAATTTATAAATAAAATAAAATAAAATATGACCTGAATTTTGTTTATTGATGGTATAGCACTGGGAGACTTGGATAAATAAATAAATTGTAGTAGTTATTGCTTGGGACATTCAATATGTCCCTATATGTCAGGACCATTTGAAGACAAAAATTACAAGAAACAGGGTTTTTCTTGGAAAAACCATTTTCTAGACTACAATTAAAAAAATGTAAATTTGGTTATCTAACTTTCTATATAATGCGAAATAAAACAGAGTTTCTAGCTCAATAATGAAGGTACCATCATATACAGGAAAGTGAGAAAATGTTAGTGAAATAAAAATTAAGCCTCATCGCCTTGGCTTCTCCAATGGTTACCCTCTTTATGCACACAAACACACAAATTGAACATACTGTTTAAATGCTCTCTAAAGGCATTCTGGGCCAGTTGCCTTCTCAGTCAAGGGTATAATATCAAATATCCAGTTCAGAAACCTTTAACTGTAAGGACCAGAATGAAAACGTGAATAGTTAAATGAAAAGTTAAAGAAATAGGAATTCTAAATAGATCAGAAATCTATTTCTAGAACACTTCTCTGAGAAGTTTTCATTCCATGAAGTTGATTAAAGGATTTTTTTCTGTAGATGTGGTTCAGCGACTGGTGTGGATTTCTGAACTGTTTATTACAAGTTTGCTTATAGAAAATTGAGTGTTTAGAAACTGTCAAAATATTTTGACATTGCTTCAACATCTAACATAGTTTATCAATTTTATTTTTTTACTAATTCATTTCACACTAATTTTTTAAAACTCTCATCTCATAAGATTAAAAAATATGGCCCTTTCACAGGTATGTCTATAAGTATGATTTAAAACAAGTGTCTTGTAAGCATAGTAAACATTTAAGGAAACTGAATTTAAATCCCAAGTCAATAATGTTTAAAGCTCAGATAATGCTTAGACTCCAAACTCACAACAACAGAAAGTGGTTTAATAATACACAAGGACCAAAAATCCCATCATAAATAAGGCCATACAAAGCAATGTTCAAGGAAGAGTCACCCTGAAACCAGATTCTGGAAATATCTCCAGATTGGCTGACTGTCTGGTTTACCAACAGTCAGGTGTAGAATGTCAAACTGCAAATATTTTAAAAAAGAAAATACCACCCTAGCAGGTTTGGCTCAGTGGATAGAGCGTCAGCCTGTGGAATGAAAAGCCTGGGTTCAATTGTGGTCAAGGGCACATACCTTGGTTTGGGGGGTCTTCCCTGGCCCTGGCCCTGGCCCTGGCCCTGGCCCTGGTCAGAGTGCATGCAGAAGGATGTGTTTTCTCTCACCTTGATGTTTCTCTCTGTCTTTCCCTCTCTCTTCCACTCTCTCTAAAAGTCAATGGAAAAATATTCTCAGGTGAAGATTTTAAAAAAAGGAAATACTTGTGTGAAAGAAAATAGAAATGGAACTGTAACAGGTTGAGATAGCTGTCAGACCATGATCCAAGTGTGATCACAGGTATACAAAAAAAAAAAAGAAAGAAAGGAAGAGAAAGTTGGGTGACAGTATCACCTTGCAATTTAAGGAAGGTTCCCCAACATATCTAGGAATCTCCTGAACTTTGATTGGGCTGTCAAAGGGTTTCCCAGGAACACACCTGCTTCAATATCCCTTCTGAACTCCCTCATTGTTTGGAAGCTGCACAGGGAAGCTTAGTGATGGATTTCAGGGCACAGCAGCTGGGGTCTTTGGTAGACTATCAATGTGAGGTGCTTCTCCTAACCACCACAGTTCCCCATTGTGCCGAACAGATCTACGTCACACAAGTCTAGATACTGGCCCTGCACAATTCCCATGGGCTTTTCTTCTGAAGGAAAACTTCTTAAAAGATTAGTAGGTTGAACTGCAGCCCCCACCCCTGCATTGGATTTCAGTACCGCACTGGTGCTTATCCTCTCCCACCTTCACCACACATCCTAAATTCACCTCAGGATCAGCTATCACCAAGGCAGGTCTAGGTGATTTACCTGGTAGTGTGACGCAGACCTTCATTCCGGAGGGTTGGTAATGCCCTTCTGAGTTCCAGGTTGCTGCATATGTCCATTTCTAGTTACAACGGGACAAGGGGTTACCAGGGGGCGTGCCAGAGAATCACCTGAGTTCCACGGGTATTCCACCAAGCTCCCAATGGGCAAAAGCAGCCCTATCTCAGCTTGCTGTTCACGGTAGCCACAGCCATTATGATGACTCCTCTTCTTGTCTTCTGGTTGCTAGACACAAAAGCCAAAGGGCCCTGGCGGCACCCATGATTTGTAATAACTAAAACATGCTGAGTACAGGGGAGATCTTTACAGATCATTCCAGAAGGAAGTGAAAATGATGACAGAGAGGAGAGAAGAATAAGGCAAGAGTTAATATGCATATCTTGCATCCAAGCTTGAGCTATTACAATAGTTTTGAAGAGTCTCCAAAAGAAAAGCGTGTGTCGTACTTTAGTGGAGTGATGAACGGGTAGTCTGTAAGTTTCTCAGAGAAGCCTAGACCTTGGGATGGCATTCTATACTAATAATAATAGTGTTAGTAAAGCAGGAAAAGCTAATTTGGGTACCGGTTGGGTCATAAACATTCCAGATTTGTTCAAATAATGTGGCCAAGTGTTCTTGGAACTCCAACTTGGGCAGAAGATGAAAGACCTGTTAACAGATGAGGTAGAACTGAATGAAGCAGATCATGGGGCTGGAGTATAAGAAACAATAACAAGAGACTTGCAGTTTCAACATAAACCTGGAGGGTCAGTTTGGACCCTATTCTGTCTTAATTGATGCACATACTGAGGACTGGAGAAAAGCTATGCTGCCTACAGGGACCTATTGTAGGTCTACACTATGCTATGCTTTGAAGAGAGTCTCCACAGTGGGGCTGGGCTGAGGTGATGCAGGTCAGCCTGTCACTGGCTGACCGGTTGATTAATTTAAATACATGTAAACTTTGTTCTGCAACCACACCATCTTGGGAAGAAGAAATGTAAGGAAAGAATAATTGGAAGAGGAGAAATTAGCCTGAAAGACTAGTGATAGTATATATTTTATTTATTATATACTGTTAAATCTGACAAAACTTTATTTGGTAAATCAAGTATTTTGTAACTGCAAGAAAATTAGTCATAATGAGGTTAATGCAACCAGCTTTTGGAAAAAAAAATATGTATTTTTCACATGCTTGCTATGACCACTTACTGTATTTTTTTATAAGTGCATTATTATTAGAAAGATATAAATGAACATGGAATCATGGAATTCTTGAGCTGCTTCAATTTGGAGAGAGAGAGAGAGCGAGAAAGAGAGAGAGAGAGAGAGAGAGAGAGAGAGAGAGAGAGTGAGAGAGAGAGAGAAGAAGAAGAAGAAGAAGAAGAAGAAGAAGAAGAAGAAGAAGAAGAAATATTTTTAAATTAAAAAATTGTTCTACTACTTAAATGATGTATTCTAAGGGCTTATATGTTTCTTAAGGTATAATACCTATGCATATAAAAATTCTATCACACTTGAATAATGAAATTTAAGAGACTGTATAAGAGATCATTAAAATGCAAGGGAAAGTGGATTATAAATATGAAATATGTAAGAATATAGATATCAGGTCAATTGTATAGGTAATTGTTTTAGCAACTTGGAAGGAAAAAGAATAAGTCTAGTTTCTAGACAATGTTAGAAAAAAAAATCTCCAAACAATTTTCTTATTTTAAATCCAAAGTCAGTTGAAGGCAGGAAAATAAAAAATTATATTAGTAATAACAAAAACTTGAGCATCTTCCAGTTCTCCTTTGTAGAAAGACTTTGTCTTCTAAGACTGTAATAGAAAATCACCACAAACTGGATGACTTCAAACAACAGAACATTTATTCCTAGCTCAGGAGTCTAGGAGTCTGAAGTCAAGGTCTCTGAGGGCAATACCCACCCTGAAGACTCTAGGAAAGAATCCTTCCTTGCTTCTTCCTAAATCTGGTGGCTTCTGGCAATCTTGCTGTTCTCTTAGTTCCTTACAGCTGCACCATTTCAATTTCTCCCTCCCTGTTCACCGGGCCCTCTTCTGTGTGTGTGTCTCAATATCTCTCTTCTAAAAGGGGCACTAGTCATTGGATGTAGGGCCCACCTTAATCCAGGATGACCTCATCTTAACTTGATTACATCTATAAAGACCTTATTTTCAAATAAGGTCACATTCATGGATTGCAGATGAACATAAATCCAGCAAGGGAGTAGGAGGAGGGGAGGTTACATTACTTAACCCAATTACATTATTTAACCCAATTAAAAAAAAATGTGTGTAGACTTGCAAACAATCAAGAATTCCAATACAAATCTTAAGATTAACAAAATATTCTTAATATTTCCAAGAATATTAAATAGCTGGATCCTTGGTTAACAGGCAAAATATATTTAGAAAAAATGCTTGTTCCAATGATTTTTCCTCTTATTTTAAAGGTTTTGAATGTTATCTAGTTAACTTTATTTTAGGACATATTGAATTCATAAAACCATGTTTTTTAAAGTATATGAGAAAATCCTGTATAAATAAAGAGCTAATATGCAAATGGTTGTCATGCCCTCACACCCTCACACCCTTGAGCTGGGGCCAGGGGACCTGAGGCCAGGCCGGGGGACCTGAGCAGCACCCCCCCCCCCCAACCCAGAGCCAGGGCCAGAGGACCTGAGGCTGTGTCCTCTGCCCTGTGTGGCTAGATGGGGGTGGGGCAGGCCAGGTCTGGGTCTCACACGATTTCGAGGCACACGCAAGTAGGAGGGGACGTGACCCTTGGTCCCGAGGTGCGCCCCAGACTCTGACAGGTGGGAGATTTTCATATACATTTTACTAATTTTCTTTCATCTCTGACACTTCTATTATAGAGAAAGGGCAAATAGCAATATTAAAACATTTCTTCTAATTCCCTTTTAATATGCATGAATTTCATGCACTGGGCCACTAGTATAGGAATAATATTCACTGTGAAGTTATTTTGATAAATCATTTTCATTTAGTACTCTGGCAAGTAGGCAGAACAAAATACTTGAAAATTTTGGTTTTTTAAGTGATAAAGAAAAAGTACAAAGAGAAAGATGACTTTTCATCAAACAAAGAAGAACTAATAATTTTTCTTTTCTACTCTGCCTTAGCACTATGTACCATCTTTTGCCCTTGGTTTTTCTCAGGCCTCATCTGGCCCATCTCTGATTGGTTCCATTTGTGCAGGCTACATTGGTGATCTTGAGGATCCTAGACCTTGTCAAATTCATCCTTACTCAATGTTTCTTTGCTTAGCACCTATAGAATCTCACAGGACACACCCCTAATAATTACTCAGGCCTCTGTTCATATCTCTCTGCCTCACAAGGACCTTTCCAACCATCCTCCAAATCTATCACTCATTCTCTTACTTTATTTACCTGCTATCACATTGTTGTTGTACTTATTTACTTGAATTTTTACATTTTTTAAATTGTGTATCTTCTTTGTCTCTAACTCTCTCTAGCATTAGGGTAGGAACTTTGCTTTAATATATAAAGACGAGTAAATTAGATAATAAATGAAACGGGGGACTCCTTTAAAAATCATTACCACTTGTTTTTTGGTTGTTTTTTCTAAAGCCCTAAAAGACAAGCAAATTTTAATAAAGAAACTTTCAATATTATAGAACCAAAATCTCTTAGGAGAAAACTAAGTAAACTAAATAATATATATATAGTTAGCTTTATGTTTTATTATGAATTATTAATAATAAGACCTGAAAAATCATGCCTGTCATTCTTTCTAATTTTAATAAATTCATTTATAGGTTATTAAAATAAAGCTAAAAAAGAGTTCTTGAAATATTTTAAATTGACTAAAGTCAGGCTAAAAGGAAACTCCTCAGACACCAAATATTAATATTTCTTATTCCAATGTACAATAATATAGCACCTAGATTTTGACATCTTAATCTTCACATTCATCATATTCATTGAAAAATACATTTTTAATTTTTTCCGCATTATTGTAACAATCCCATAATTTCTTTGAGATTTTAGTTCACTTTAATTTTTTTTAATTTTGAGAAGACCCTCTTCTTTACCTTTAGGTATGTATCTTATTAGATATGTATCTTATTCCACTTTCAAACCACTAGGCACTATAATACATACTACAAAATTCATAGTGTTGATTTTTTCCTCTTATAGAGAAATTTTTTTCTTGTTAGTTTTCTTAGTGATAATAAGTCCAATGCAATTTGAAATTAAAAGCAATACATTCTCCAAATGGATTCTTAATACTGAAATTGAACTCAATGCTAATTTAATAATCTCTTCAAAAAGGTTTTAGAGGCTCTAATTATTTTACATAGTGGAACATTATAGAGTAATAGGACTTCCTTATAATGGTAACATCTTAAATTATTTATCTATGTGAATTCAGATATACAATAAAATCATATTTAATAAAACTATAACTATAAATTCATCTATACAATTTTCTATTTACTACTGGTATATTCAGGAAATAGCTCTCCTAATTTTTATTTATTTATTTTTAAATGTATTTTATTGATTTTTTACAGAGAGGAAGGGAGAAGGATAGAGAGTTAAAAACATCGATCAGCTGCCTCCTGCACACCCCCTATTGGGGATATGCCAGCAACCAAGGTACATGCCCTTGACCAGAATCAAACCTAGGACCCTTCAGTCCACAGGCCGACGCTCTATCCACTGAGCCAAACCGGTTAGGGCACTCTCCTAATTTTTAAAACTAATCATCTACTCAAAAATTTATCTTTTCCTGGTTCCTCTGCTACCTCATTTTGTTGTTTATCTCATTTTTTCCAAGTTTTCCAAACTCTTCCTTTCTTTATTTCCCACCTGCACTAAAAGATTTTTAAAAGTTTTTATTCAAGTTTTTACCATGGATTATCTGTATTTCTTTCTTAAAAGCAATATCTATCTTTATGCCTAACTGTGCTCACTTCCAAGTTTATTTTACCCCATTGGTTATTTTATTCTGACCCCTTAGTAGACCTCCATTCCTAGTGTCACCTTAAAACATATGAATTCTTCTGTTTCAGACCCATCTCTTCTTTTTTTACAATAACATTTTCCTGACATAATTCCTTCTAATTCCATGATTTCAGTCCTCAGTTACATACCGCTGACTCTTCTGAGATATATTGAAACAACTAAAATTATATCCCAAATAAACATTTCATATTCTCTTTGAATCCTGTTCTTTTTCTAGATCAGAATGTATATGAAATAACTCCCAAACGTCTGAAAATCATTGGTGACCCATTCTTCCCCCCACACTCCCAGGTAAACATCGAATGCTGATGTTTCTACCTTCTGGGTTTGTTCTGCTTTTAACATATTTACACTTCTCTCAATTCCTTATCATCTGTTTACTTGGTAATAGCTGTTTCCTTACCTCCAACCTTCTCACTATAGATAAAGCCACCTGACGATCTTGTTCACAATGCCACAGGTCAGGCTCTCTAGGTCACAGGCTCTGAAACTGTTTTGTTTGGTCTCTTTTCCTGGAAGAACCTACACAAGGAATGTTCCTAAGATATCCTACAGTCTTCACCACAGTAGCTCATCTTGAAATAGCAACTAATACTTATCATTTCTTTCTTCTAATCAATTCTAGATAGATTCATCGTCCTCGGGTTTCACCTCTATAAGTCTTACTGGATTACCTGGTAAGATAATCTTAGGAAACTGAGTCTCTAGAAACCAAGACTTTAGCATGCCAATGCTACCATACTTGGCAATTTACGGTAAAAAATGAGGTTGAGAAACTCCATAATATGTCACCTGATGCCAAAATTTCCATATACTTATTGTGTAGTAACTACCCTACCTCCCCTCGATAAATTACTCTTTCCTTGCTTCCCGGTCCCTTGCTTCACTCCCTAATAGAGGTGATACCTCTAGGAAATCGGAACTTCTATATGCACAGAGCATAGAGAGAGAGATGGGAAACAAATGCCAAATTTCCAAAGTGGATCACTGGAAATAATGTTAACACTCTCATATATTGACTTCTGGACCCATATATTCTGTCTATTGGGACAAAGAACCAAATGATAATTCATATAACTAGCAGCTAAGTGCATGAATATCATGCATGATGAGAGTGAGGGGTGTCCCTCTCCAATCTGGGACCCCTCAAGGGATGTCTGACTGCCTGTTTAGGCCCAATCCCACTGCTAAACAAGCAGTCGGACATCCCTCTCACAATCCAGGACTCCTGGCTCCTAACCACTCACCTGCCTGCCTGATTGCCCCTAACCATTCCCCTGCCAGCCTGATCGACACCTACCTGCTCCCCTGCTGGCCCAATTGCCCCTAACTGCCCTCCCCTGCTGGCCTGGTCACCCCTAACTGCCCTCCCCTGCCAGCTATCTTGTGGTGGCCATCTTGTGTCCACATGGGAGTGGCCATCTTTGACCATGTAGGGGTAGCCATCTTGTGTGTTGGAATGATGGTCAATTTGCATATTACCTCTTTATTATATAGGATGCTCTTTGTGAAGCCCAAAGGTATGATGTCACACTGACTCAAAGATAATTCTGTCAGTATCAGGTCAGTGTTTTCTGATTATTGTTATAAGATCACAAAAACCTATATCATGTGCTCCCTGCATCACCTCCTCTAGTAAAAAGTATGTTTCTTGTTCTAATACAGTTATCCTGTTTGGGTGGATCAAACACAAAGCTCACCTAATGTTGCTGTATGAGGCTCTGAAGGAAAAGCAAAGTAAAAAGTCAACAAGAGGAATCACTATTCTTCTATTACTAGGCCTGCTCCCAATTGCGTTAATTTATTTCCTCAAGGTGCAGCATTTGAATGGTGGGCTCATGCCACATTGTGCCAACACTTGCTGACAAAGGCTTGCTGACATCAACTGGTTGAATCATTCTATCTACATGGTTGTTAATGTGAGATTAAAAGATGTCTACAGTCAGGCATACTCCTCAAATTTCCACCCCACGCTCCTTTCCCAAACCACCATCTCTCTGATATTCCTTTTTTTCCCCCCTTCAACCATTTGAATAATCACCCAGCCCATTTACTCTCTTTATATTAATGAAGACAATTCTCTGTTCATAACAACACTACTACCCAAATCTCTGACATTGGGCACTGCTCTTCTCTCACCTCTTTTCTGCCTTGAGCCAAACCTGCGTGGGACTGTAGGATAGAGCAGTCTGTACTTAGCTTGTACTCAGATGCTGAGTCCACGAGGATGATTTTTCTTTGGAAACTGGGGATACAAGATTTCCACCGAGATGTTCCCCGTCTGCATTCGGAAGTCCCACACTCCAAATCAGAAACATTTGCATAGAAGGCTACTCTATCTATGCCTTCAAACCCTTTAATATTTACTCTTACACACGTCCACTTGAAAGTTATCTGGTTTTGTCTGAAAATGACTTACATAGGCTTATTGGTCATAGGGTACTGTTACTTGAATACAGACTTTGAGATTGGAAGTGATTACGTTTTAGCATTCCATACATAAACATCGTCCTCTGGCTTTCATTGTTTCTGTTATAAAGTTTACTATCAGTTACTTTGGTTCCATCAAAGGTAACATGCTTGTTGGTTTTTTATATCCTCTCTGGCAGATTTTAATATTTTTATTTTACTTTATCTTTCATCAGTTTTTATATAATGAACCTAAGTATAGTTTTATTTGAATTTATCCTGGTTGGGAACCTTATTCAATCTCTATCTTTAGGTCTTTAATTAGACTTGGATATTTTTCAGTCATTAACATTTTAACTATTTCTTCTACCCTATTACCTCTTTCCTGTTTGTCTGGATTTGAATTACACATAAGTTAGAACTTTCACCACATCCTATGTTATCTTATGCTGTTCTTATTTTAGATAGGACTTGTTTGCTCTGTCAGGCTACTAGCAAACAACAAAAATCTAATATGGTATTGAAATAGTCCAAAGCTGGCCTATTTTTGGTTAGCCTATTAAAGTGCCTCGATTGAAAGAACTGGCCTCCAATTTTTCCCTCCATCCAATGATTCTGACAAAACTTTTGAGTATCCTCTCTAAGCTACCATATTTTCTAATCTGTGCATACGTAAACAATGAAAGAGTATAAATTCCTGGATCTTGTGGTTTCTCTTCTCTTCTTATTCATGCCCTATGTTTCCTCACTGTCTTGGGGCCTTCCAAAAGCAATGAAATAAAATTTTTGAATATCTGATTCAGATTTTCTAGTGGAACTGTTAGCCAAAAGCAACCTAATCAGAAATTACAGGAAGTAGATTGTCTGCAATACAGCCTTTAGAGAATGGGGTGGGGCAGCTAGGATTCTGACACTGAGTCCTGGCTCATATCTAGAAGCAGGTATAACATTGTGTTTAAGAGAACAATTGTTGAAGCCAAACTGACTAGGATTAAATCCTAAATTTCTAAATTGTGTGACCTTGGACACAATGCTTAATATATCTGTACCACTTAACTTCATATATAAAATGGGAAATGATATTATTAGTAGTTTATACCTCTATTGTTGTTGTGAAGATTAATTTGTTTAAGTAATTATAACAATGTTGTGGCATAAATTAAGCACTCAGAAAATGTTAGATTATTATTGCTCTATGTTCTCATTGGCAAAATAAGAATAATATAGCCTACTTATAGGGTTGCTTTAGAAGATGGAGGATTTAATATAAAAATGTGTTTTCTCAATGCTTAATGCAGAGTAAATAATATTACATAGGAGCAAGTAAATGCATAGTAAATAGTAAATGAATGGATTAAGAAATGGTTTTCCCCTCTTGCAGCATTCTTCAACTCCCTTTTGTTTTAGTAGATAGCCTTGTCAAAATCATAGTCAAAGAAGGACTGATTGATTCACAACTTTTGTCTTTAAGATGATTAGATGTCGCCAAATCAAATTAGAACATAACAAATTGAATGGCCTTTCTCTGCACACTGGAGGGCACTTTCCCATCACCACAGACTCGTCCTGCATCATCTAAAGAAGAGTTGTGTTTGCTATTCAAGTCAAAGTTAAGGGACAGAGAGACATTTATATATTTTTTAAAGTATTTGAAAGAACTTTCAAATTTTTATGCATTTATTTTTATTCTTTCTCCTAACTAAACGTTTCATTTTAAGTAAAAAATAAAATTTTCAGTGTTAATGATCAGAGAACACAATAAAAGAATTTGGTTATAAACAAGGAAAACAGTATATTTGACTCCATGTTTCCCAAAGAAAAGGTTTGGTCCTTGAAGAAAAGCTCATCAAATGTCAATTACTTCCTAGGAAGGTGATAACAGATTGTTACACTTCACCATAACAGAAATGAACAGTGCCTTTGTGCCCTAATAATAATTCATAGGCTGAAAAAGCTAATCTTAACCCTAACTATAAAAAAAAGTCTATGATGATATAACTTCTGTCCTTGCATTTATGGTCATAAAAAGCCTACAATAAATTATACATATCTTCTAACCATTAAAAGTAAAAAAATAAAAAACCCAGAATCAGAACAGTTGATTTCAAAATATTTAACACAGAATTTAGAAGGCAAGTAAATAAAGAGCTTAAGACCCTACTTTTGTTATTTGATCTTAAATGTAGCCTCCAAGTTGAAGGCACACAATAGGTTTTAAAATTAAAATTTGTTATATTTCAGATATATAAGGAAGAGAATAGTATAACAACCATTCAGGTGCTCACTATTCAGATTAAGTAACATATAAATAAAAAGTTAAACATCCTTGTGTGGCCTTAACCAATCTCACTCTCCATTTATATACCATACCCCTACCAGAGCTAATCAATCTCCTATTGTGTGTCATATATTTCTATGTATGTCTTTAAAAAACACTGTCTAGTATTTTGCATATTTTAAATTTTTGTTTAAATGTAATAATGTCCTTTACATCATGCCACTTATTTCCAATTCCTAATATAAGGACTTGGAGGTCGCTGCTCCCTCCCTCCTAACCAGTAAAACGATGAACAGAGTAGAAAAACCAACAACTGTTTTTGGATCTTTAAGGGAAGGAAAGGAGGACAAACCACTATCCCAAAACGGATGAGGCAGGTGAATGCACAGAATAACAAGTTATCAAACCAGAGACTCTTGAACAGAAACCTCCCAGGAAACCAGTGCTGGGAGGAAGCCTAAAGTCTAATTAACTAATTACAAGGTCAGTTACAAGGTCAGTGTGGACAAGGTTGGGAGTTAAAAACTCCAAGGGGGCCTCATCGTAGAGGGATCCCACAATTTTGTGAGATTTCCCTGCAGGAGTTTGACCAGGTTCCCACAGAAATTCTGGAGAAAAATCCCTTCATGCTTCAGGAAGGAAGAGGGGGAAATACACCAGAGCTTTCTGATTTTCTTAACAAGGCCTGCTTTCAGGGGAAACTAGTGAATCATAGCCTTGCCTGCCTGATATTATCAGAGCCTAACAGACCTGGACAGGGGCCCTCCAGCTCCACCCCTGGCCCCCAGCTCCATCCCTGTCCCCCTCGGCTCCAATCGCAGGCTCGGACCTGCCCAGGAGCCCCATGACTCAGGCCCTTCCTAGGCTGCTCAGGCCCCACATGGGGCCTACCTCAGAGTGACCTGGGTGCCAATGATGTTCCCGGGACCCAGGCCACTGGACGCTTACGTATGCAAATTAACTGCCATCTTTGTTGGGTTAATTTTCATACTCATCCAGTTGGCTGGTGGGTGTAGCAGAGTGATGCCAATTTGCATGTTTCTCTTTTATTAGTGTAGATTCCTTCTGTATGTTTCAAAGCTCTTCCCTATTTTTATTTTTGGCTTGCCTTCTAATGAATTATCTGACTGAGGCTCAGAAAACTACAAAAATAAATGATGTAATTTAATTTATCAGATTTTTTGTATAGTTTTTCCTTCAGGATCTTGTTTAAGAAATATTTTCCTGCCCAGCTGGGGTTGCTCAATGGTTGAGTGTTGACCTATGAAGCAGGAGGTTTCAGTTCAATTCCCAGTCAGGGTACATGCCCAGGTTGCAGGCTCAATCCCCAGGGTGAGGTATGGAGGAGGCAGCCAGTCAATGATTCTCTCTCATCATTGATGTTTCTATCTCTCTCTCCCTCCCCCTTCCTCTCTGAAATCAATAAAAATATATTTTTAAAGGAATATTTTCCTATCTTAAGGTCTTTAAAGCCAATTTTTATAACATTATGTATAATTATTAAATAATAAATAATGAGATATAATTTTATCTATATAGAAAACGTTTTTCTCAACATTATTTAACCCATTATTTTTCCCATGATTTTGCAAATCTGCCTTTCTTGTATATCAAATTATCAAATGTTAATTGATTTGTTTCTGGTCCTCTGGTCTATTTTTCTTTTCTTATGCAAATATTGCATATTAATTGCATTAATTTTATAATTCTTGATAACTGGCAAGAAAAGCCCTTCATCTTCTTCTTAAAAATTGCTTTGAGCCCTGATCGGTTTGGCTCAGTGGATAGAGCGTCAACCTTCAGACTCAAGGGTTCCAGGTTCAATTCCGGTCAAGAGCGTGTACCTTGGCTGCGGGCACATCCCCAGTGCGGAGCGTGCAGGAGGCAGCTGATCGATGTTTCTCTCTCATTGATGTTTCTGACTCTCTGTCTCTCTCCCTTTATCTCTGTGGAAAATCAATAAAATATACTTTTAAAAAAATTGCTTTGAGAGCAGATAGGGAAAGAAGCTGAAACGAGTAGCTTCCAGCCCGAATTGGCAGTGGAGATCGAGCTGGGAGACAGCCTGCAGCTCGATAAGACAGAAGACTCCTGAGAGAGATACTGCCAGCTTTTAAATCAGGACTGGTTTACGACACAGAGGAGCAGTGAATCGCAGGAAACTTCCATACTCTCCTGAATAGCTGACAAGACTAAGACGCACCAATCAGAAGAGCAGAAGAAGTGAATGACCCTCACTACTGCACATTTTTCTCTCTTTTTTTAATTTTTTCTTTTTTAAAAAAATTTTGTATCTTTTTCTTTTTTTCCATTAAGAAACAATTTTTTGTCTTTTTTCCTCACTTGATTTTATCTTTTTAATTATTGTATCTTTATTTTTAATCAATATTATTACTACTACTATTTTTTTTCTTTTTCTAAGAGTCATTTTATTTTATCTTTATATTATTTTGAGATTAGTGTTCTTCATTCTATTTTCAGATTT
>PVJC01032914.1:8157-19672 GCA_004026665.1 Murina feae
GGGGGGGGGTTCTTTTCTTTTTTTTTTTTAATTATTACTTAAAATATTACAAAGAGTAATTGGGGCTTTTTTTTAAAACGCTGTGGGATGTGGGACAAATTGTTAAAAATCGGGACTATCCTGCCAAAAGCGGGACGTCTGGTCACCTTAGTATAGATACGTCATTATCATAAATACTAATGACTCGGAGTCCATCCCAAGTCCTCTGATCAGGAACTTGCAGGGTGTACCTAGGCAGCAGATATGATTCTTCTTGTTTTTTTTTTTTTTTTTGACAGGAAGTAACTGAGGCATAGAGGGGCTAAAGAATTAGAACTACGTTACTAGTAAGTAGTAAATCCAGAATTCTAACCAGGTCATACTGACTCTTGGGCCCAGCTTTTCGCTTCTCAGAAGTTCAATACCTTTCTAGATGTTAGAATTGGAAAGAACCTCTCCTTATTTTGAGGTATGAAAAGGTCACAGAACCACTGACTGAAAATCTAACTTGGTTCATGGTCTGACTGCAAAGTCCCATGCTGTTCAAAGTATATCCAATAACTCCCCCATGTATGCCCATTAAAAATAGAGGGTGGGACCTGGCTGGTATGGCTCAGTTGGTTGAGTGTTGTCCTATGTACTGAAAGGTTGGTGGTTCGATTCCTGGTCAGGGCATATATCCAGGCTGTGGTTTGATACCTGGTTGGGATGTGTATGGGAGATAAATTCTCTCTTACATCTATGTTTTTCTCTCCCTCTCCATTCTTTTCTCTCTAAAATCAATAAAAATAGAAAAAGGATATTAAAAAAAATAAAAGGTGAACAATCGTCACCCTCAGAATTTATTTTCTGATACTGAAAGGCAGGACTATGTGGTCTTAGGACTTTTCCTACACAAAGACAAAGTGGCCAAGATGAACGATTGAGAAGGCACTTAGATAACCAGGAACATAAGGTAAAAAAGTGCCAGCATGTTTTAAAAGTAGCAAGTGGCACATTTCAACAATGGTATGGAAAGGGGTGAGCTTCCCTAAGTTTAGAGCAATAAAATTAATCTAAAAGTGAAACTGAGGACAACAATAGTGCTCAGCCACGAAGCTGACGAAAGCAGAAATGAACTTGTTCTTAACAACATATGCCTCTGACAAAAGAGGATCGGGTCACCTTAAGACTCTTGGGGACATTTGTTTTGATTTGTTTGAGAGGACCTAGCTTTGAAAAGTAGAATTAATAGTAGCTTTTAGTCCAAGTTTTCCACAACAAAGCACTACAAAATGGGAGTTGGCTTTTTTTCTTACTTTCCTACAAAAAAGAAACTTAACTCCTAGAAGTTATTTTCCGTATCAGAGATTAGAAGTTTTTTTTTTTTTACCTCAATCATAATGTTCTCAGCGTTTGAAGTAAGCTCTTCTATTTAAAGTTAAATGCAGAATTCAGCCATAGATCTAAATGATTTGGTTTATTTTCATTAATAAGCCCTCGATATTCATCTATTCTATACAAATAAGTAATTAAGCTTTTAGGACAGCTTTAAACTATGATTCTTATACCATACAATTTACCTATCTAAAGTGTATACTTCAGTGGATCCTAGTATATTCACAGATATATGGAATCACCACCACAATGGACTTTAGAACATTTTCATCATCTCGAGAAGAAACTCCATATTCTTTAGTTATCATTCCTTCCTCTCCCCCAATCAACCAGTAATCTACTTTCTGTCTCTATAGACTTGCCTAGTCTGGACATTTCACATAAATAGAATTGTACAATATGTGGCCTTTTGGCAAGTTTATGTTTAAATAATGATTTTTTTCCAAAGAGGAAAATACAGTGGGCATGGGAGGAAATGAGAGAGAGTTCTTTCTGGGAACTCTGTGGGTGCATAGTTTTGCTCTGACTAGTCTGCCATCTGACTAGTCTGGCAGCCCTGGCATATGTAGCACTGGGGACTTGTGAATTGCACAACGGTGGCAAGACTGCAGACCTGGCTCTTTCACCCAGCTCTCCTTGTGCATATTACTATTCACATGAATGGCCATCTTAAACTTGACATGTCCAAAACTAGGTTACAAACCTTCCCGGGCCTCCCTAAAACACTCCCAACAAACAATCTTCTTCCACCCTCTGTCTTCCTCATCACCGTGAATAATGATTCTAAATCATTCAGACTCAAAACACTCTCCTCACCTCCATTATTACTATCATCATCTCTCTGCTGAAAATTAGGGAGCATTATCTCTCCTGGACTATTACAAGAGCTTGGTCTTGCCACTTTCACCTCTGTCCTCAATATTTTATTCTCAACACGCAGCCAAAGGTGATCCTTGTAAGACATAAATTATGTCACATGGCTCCACTGGTCGAATTATATATCAGTTCATTTCACCCCTCCGCATAAACCCTACGATGGTTTCCTAAAACACTCTGGATAAAAACCAAAGGACGTCTCTCAGATCCCTGATTTTATCTCCTGCTGTTCTTCCTATCTACTCCGCTCCTGTCTTCACCTCCTTGCTGTTCCTCAAACACACCAGCTCACTCCTGCCTCAGGGCCTTTCAACATGCTCTCTCTGAAAAGCTCTTCCTTCAGATACTGTTAAAGATCTTATCTTCATCCTTTTCAAATGTTTGCTCAAATGTTACCTTTTCAGTAATATTTAACTATAATAAGAGAGAGACATGCTAATTAGCCCAGATATGCTAATTAGCCATGGCCAGATATGCTAATTAGCTATGACCGTTATGCAAATTGACCATCACTCCAACACAATAAGAGAGATATGCTAATTAACCCTGATATGCTAATTAATAACAACCAGTATGCAAATTGACCATCACTCCAACACACAAGATGACTGAACCCATGTGGTCAAAGATGGCCATCCCCATGTGGCCACAAGATGGCTGCCACAAGATGGCTGACAGGGGAGGGCAGTTGGGGGTGATTGGACCAGAAGGGGTGGGCCATTGAGGGGGACCAGGCCTGCAGGGGAATAGTTAGGTGTTGATCAGGCTGGCAGGGGAGTAGTTAGGGGATGATCAGGCTGGCAGGCAGAAGCGGTTAGGGGCAATCAGGTAGGCAGGCAGGTAAGGAATTGAGAGCTAGCAGTCCTGGATTGTGAGAGGGTGCAGGCTGAGCTGAGGGACACCCCACCAGTGCATGAATTTTGTGCACCGGGCCCCTAGTATTTAACTAACCACCTATTAAAAACATTCCCCCTTTCCTACTTTCACTCCATAGAGTTTTTCACCTTCTAATATACCACATAACTTACTTTTTAAATATTATTCATTGCCTATTTCTCTTCCACTAGATTATAACCACTATGACAGGATTTCCCCCCACACCCCTATTTTGTTCATTGCTCTGTCTCCAGCATCCACAATAATGCTGGGCACAGAGCAGTTACTCTATGTATTTATTTGTAGAATTTATTTTTTGTAGGACTTCTTTTACCTAATGTAGATGGTGGGTTAAAAATAAACATTTCTTTTAGAGTATCTGGGCCTAGAATTGAAAGACAATGAATAGAGTTTGATATAGAAGAGAAAAGTATTCCATTATTAGTTTCAAACATAATAGAAGATGATATTTCTCTTCAGTTATTTTATGACTTCCAGACATTTATGTACAACAATTTTGAGTAACTGTCATTTTTGGCATTCTGCCAATCTCAACTCGCCTGCTGGACTGTTTCCAATTTCCTTTTCTCTCCTTTCCTTTTCTCTTCACTCAACAGCTGCCATGCATTGAGTGTGTATGCTAGACACTTTGCACACATTATTTCATTTAATTGTTATAAAACTACTGCAAATTAGGGAGCATTATATCTGTTTATCAAGTGATGGGACAGATACACAGAGAGGTAAACTGACTTGTTCAAGACCACATAGCTAACAAGAGAGTGAAAGAAAATTTTTCACCCCTTCTCCCAAGCAGACACTTTAAAAATGATATTGTGATGCCATGAATATGCATAATAGACCAACACATCCAGTTTCCTAGCATTTAAATTTAGCATTTTACCTTCAATTATTTTTGAAGATGAAACTGGGCATGATTTCATGATGCATTTTAAGTCATTCCTGCTTTAGGTGGATTAAAATGTATTAATCTGGTACCTGAAAATCAGTAAGTCTGACATTTGGAGAATCCCCAAAACAAAAAGCCTGTCCTTGCAAAAAATAAAGCCAGACTTAGTGCCTTTAGTAGTAATATCATAAAAGCCCACAAGAGGGCAGTCCCCCTCACAGCAGAAGGGCACCACAGCTGTTAGGTGGGTCCAAGGGACCCATACCATCAATCAGAGCCATTATTTTATTACTAGTGACCCGGTGCATGGATTCGTGCACATTGAAAGGAAATGAATTAGAAGAAATATTTTAATATCACTGTTTGCCCTTTTTCTATAATAGAAGTGTCAACCAAATTCACGATTGACAATGTCAGATTGAAACACACATATGTGATTGGCACCACTGAGAGCTTTATATGTACCTATCGTGCATGCACAAGTCAACTTAGCCTTTCATAGACATAGAATAAACCTGCTTAATTAGACCTGCTTCCTGATTTAGCTAAACTTTTTCCAGCCCAGTGAAGCACCCCAACTTCTCTTTCAGGTAATTTTCAGCAACACAGCAGTAAATATCAACACGAAGCAGATTATTATTATAAATCACACAGGGAGAATAAAGGGTAAAATATTAACTGCAGCAGTGTTTGACTATATTCTGAAAAACCTGAAGTCATTTTCAAGTTCCACCATTTCTTGCTTCTTTTCACTCAGGTCAAGTTTCTAAACTTTCTAAATCTCCATTTTCCAGCTAATGAAAAGAAAATAGGATCTATCAAGTCTCCTGTCTACCTACTCCAAGACTTCTGTGAAGATCAAATGAGATGAGGCATGTTGAAATGCTTCACAGATATTTGGTTACAGTGTAAAATGTTTGCACCTGGCTATAAAGCAAGTCATGTCCCTGGGCTGAAGAAACTCCAAGGAGGCTAGTAGTGAGGGAGAGGAAGCCAGGGGCTGCTATGTGATGTCATTATCTGGTGCCCACAGCCACCGTTTCCAGGCTGGGTTGGGCTGTGGATCGCATTTTGTGCCATGGGGTATCAGCAGCATTGGCTGCAATTTGGTGGACTGTTGCTCTCGGGTAGTGGTGTGGCCTGTGTCCCACTTGGGGGAAGTCGAGTTATTGGTTTGTTGGCGCCAGGTCTGTGATGCTGTTTCTTTTTAAATGGCCAGTGTGGCCCTGACCTGTTTGGCTCAGTGGATAGAGCATCAGCTGTGGACTGAAGGGTCCCAGATTTGATTCCAGTCAAGGGCATGTACCTTAGTTGCAGGCACATCCCCAGTAGGGTGTGTGCAGGAGGCAGCTGATCGGTGTTCTCTCTCATCCAGTGTTTCTAACTCTCTAGCCCTCTCCCTTTCTCTCTTTAAAAAAAATCAATAAAACTTATTAAAAAAAATAAATGGTCAGTGTGCATCACGGCAGCTCTTGCATTGAGCATCTCTGCTCCATGGTGGTCAGTGTGCATCATAGCTATCGGTTGGACGGTTGGTATTATATATAGATTATTATTTTATAGAACCATTATTAAGATACTTTTAAGTGGTGTAAAGTACTATGAAGGAAATAAAGTAGAATAATGGGACAGAGAATAACTTGAGGGAAATTTAATGAGAGCATTGGCGAAGCAGAGAACTAACCCTTGAATGAGAAAGCCAATTCTGAGTAGATTGGGAGAAGCATGTTACATTTGAAGAAATAGCAGAGTCCAAGTGGAATATGATCTTTGCCTGCATGAGTGACAGAAAGAAAGGTCATTGTCATCAGAACATAATGAAAGCAGGAGGTGAGGAGTGAGGAGCAGAAGGGCATCTGATCATGCAAGTGACACAGTTGGGATTGGATCCTATGTCTTTCTGACCCCAGAGTTTGTGCACTGAATCACTATGCTACTCTGAACTCTAGAAAAATCCAAAGGGCACTGATCAAGGCAGTAAAAGTGATACTTTTTTTTTTTGAAGAAGTTCAGTGGCTTTCATGAAATAATTCATAGAATTCACATGATTTTAGATCTTGAATTTATGGTGAAACAAAACAGTAAGATACATACATACACCTAAATTTATTCAAAATATGATATCCCAATAGTTCATTTGATTAAGATTTTTCTTTATCATCTTTATCTGTTTAATAATCAAGGTTTATAATGGTTATTGCTGACCTATTTTAAAGGGACTACAACCAAAAATTTGCATAGAAAGATGTTCATCATAGCATTAGTGTTTATACAAAATATAAATAATAGGAGATTATTTGAATACATTAGCATGCTTCCAAATGATTAAAATACTTTTCCAAATATTAAAGGCTATGTTAAATGCTCATAGTGTACTGTTAGAGACAAAACAAGCAAGAAACTAAAACCATATATGAAGTATGAATTCAAATTCTAAAAGCTATACACAGACAAGCAAAGTACTAAAACACACCAAAATATTATGAGTGAATGCCTATGTATTCTTTACAATGTATTAAATTATTTTTCAAAGAATGCATTATTTTATAATCATAAAATAATTAAATTAAATATTTGGCATGGAAATTTTTATCTTCATTTAAAACTTTTCAAAATCTGGGCAGTGTTATTATTTTTTTTGATAGAAACTAATGTGGTTTTTGAGATGATAGGGAGAAAGATCATTGTGTGACATTAGATCACGGGTCTCCCTCCTTTAACAGTTAATGAGTGAACAAAACATATATTAAAATAGTATAAATCAAAATAAAAAAATTCTCATCCACCACAAAACCAAAAAAGAGTATAATCACATAGCCTCATCTTAAAAAGCGTTGGCCAAAGGATTAGTAGTAGCAGGCTGGAATCCTGTAATTTGATCCCTTCACTGCTGAGACAATATGGAGAAAAGAAGGTGAATAGGCTGAATTCAGACACTAATGATATCTCTAGACTTGGAAAGTAGTGAGCTGAGGGAGGTGAAAAGGTAGCCCTGGGAAAAGTCAAGTAAAACACTTTAGAAAATACTAGTTCTTATGTATGATCATAGGGCATTGGCAAATTGGGGAAGGAGCTTAAGACGATAGCCATGGGACTCACTGCAGTTGGTGGAGGAGAACCTGGTTTGTGATATCTAATGAGATTTAGAAGAGGGAGCTACCCCAGCAAAGGCAACCTGCTGTGCTGGTCCTTCTCCATTTTTGTTTCCTTGCTTTAGAAAAGAGATTGGGGGCTAATACTCAACCCACAAACTGTAGTCAGAGAGAAAACCAAAAGATTTTAAGATGATGTGGGGCACATGTCAAGAAAAATCCACCTCTACTCTAATAAAACGAAGGTCTGGGCAGAGCTTCCTCTTCAAGAATGAACAAGATTGAAAGAGACATGATGTACCAAAGGAAGGAGGTGGGTTGATAGAGAGACAGAGAGATCATACGAGAGTGAGAATAGTTCAGCCCATGAAGAAAATATAACCCAAGAAAATTTAAAAAATTTTCTGAGTACTCAATTTACAACAAAAGATTAAAACAAATGTATAAAAGAATAGAGTAACAAAAAGGGAGATGGCAAAACAAAGCAAACAGAACCAAAATGCCACTGTTATAGAAATAAAAATATTGAAACAGCAAGGAATAAAAAGTTAAAATAATAACAAAAAGAAAGACTTCATAAAATAGTCATAAAAAAGTCAAAGTTTATAGCAGTTAGATGAGTGGCAAAAGAACATAAGGATAATTGGTGTTTCCAGAAACAAGAAAAAAAAAATATATATATCTCAAAGGTGTAATACTGGAAACTTTTCCAGAAATGAAAGAAGACTTAAATCTGCAGATCAAAAGGACATGCAATGTCCCAGGAAGAAAATGATCAAGAAAGGTGGATCAATAGTCATATCATAGTTAGATTATGAACTTCAAGGTGAAAAAAATAATCTTTTAGTCAACAAGACAGAAAAAGAAAGTTTCCCATAAAGGCAGTAAGTTTGGCCAGGCCAAGATTTCTACACTGTGACATTCAACCTCAAAGGCAATGGGGCAATTGTTTTCAGAGTACTGAGGAAAAGCAAGTGGACCCAGCTAACATCGGTGAGATGTAAAAGACATGCATTCTAAAAGGTAGGGGGACTTAGGGAATTAAAGTACCCCCGAGTGCTATAATTCTTGAAAACAAAAAACCAACACAAAACAACAAAACAAAGCACTTGACAATGAAATTCAGCCAAATACGAGATTGGAGGAGCCCCGGTGAAAGGGCCATTGGTGAGCACCATCGGTTAGCACATAGAGTATGACTACACAATCAGCTAAAGTAGAAGCTGTGTTATAAATTTTGACAGAGTAAAACTAATATAACTAATAAAAGCTGAAAGAATGGGAAAGGTAAAGTGGGGGAAATGCAATTCTTCCTTTTTAAAAATTGGTGTAGTTAATATTATTTAGAATGGAGACAATGAAAAAAGGAATGCTCTCATTTAAAAAAAATGTTTTCATTTTGTAGGGATCTTTGAAATCTAATATCCTTTGGGTGAAGAAACATTTAGCCAAAATTCAGTGATTTCTTCAGTTTCTTTTCAGATAAATTCAAGTAAAATTGAATTTAGCACATTTTAAAGTGGCATTTATAATGTGATGACATATTTATAAAATTACTTCTATGCATCCATCCTTCCTTTCTCCTTTTCTCCAACTTTGCACATAAACATGGAGAAATAATAGAAAGAATGTTCTCCAAATGTTAGTGCTGTTCTTTTCTGGATGGTAGAATTTGGGATTATATTCTGCATTATTTCTTATATTTTTTCTGTTATATTTAAATTTGTATAGTAAATGCTGTATTCTATTACATAGCAATTTAAACAATATACATTAATATAGTCAGCATACAAGCAACATTCTAAATACAAGAAGAAAGTAGAGTACTTTCTTACACACTCTAGCACTGGCATGTGACTCCAGTTGTGGGTAGGCACTGCTGGCCATCCAGGCAGACATGGCTCATGTCCTCAGGACATTATACAGTGTGTGACAGTGACTTAGTCCCCAGAAGGACACAGAATTAAGACAGTATTGACATTTTGCACCAATGACTGTCTTAGACATTCCTCCACAAGTATGAAATGCTGCTTTCTTGCTAATGAATTGATTGGACTTAAAGTAATGGAAACATGTAATGTGAAAGAAGTCGGATTAAAGTCTTAACGATTTACTAATGTTATCTCCAGGAAAAGGTCAACACTGCTCCTTAGTCAATAAGGGCAGAAGTTCCCACAGCTTATTAAAATGGATAAATATATATACAGGGTGTTCCAAAAATGTATACAGACTTTGAATAATTATAAAGGCAGTATTTATTAAAATACATCTCATTTTCAAAATGTAATAGAATCTGTAGATGATTATATATACATTTTTTAGGACACCCTGTATATATTTCTTGTTTTGATCCATTTCTTATGTTTTTGCTTTATATATTAAATTCATAAATGAATTTAAATATAATAAATGTGGCAAAATATAAGAAACATATTTGAATTTAAATATAAGAAATAAAGGCCAAAAAATATATCACTTAAATTATTTCTGATTAAGGGTAACAACATCAGCTTTTGTGTTCCATCTCTAGTTTATTCATCTTGACAAGAAATTTGAGTAGAGGTGTTTATTATATTAGTAAGAAGTTGAGTGTAAAATTCTTTTTTGATATATACATTAATGATTTATACAAGTATAATTTTGGTTCTTTCTTATTTGTTTTTTAATTATTTTCTTCTAAAACTATTATTTATTTATTTTGCAACATTGAATGTATCTCAGCATTGATGAATTCAACAATGCTATTTAACTTCTTACAAATGATAAGAAGCATTTACTTAGATTGGGAAATGGAAAATAAATATTTTAAAAAATGTGATCATATAGATCAGAATTTGATATTTTGGAAACATAAATGAATGATAATAGATGGTTCCATTGGAAATGGCAAAAAAAATTTTAAACTGCAACTTTAAGGCAGCATTGCATCTTTGTTTTTAACAAATTGTCTTGTTTCCTATCTTTAAAAAACAAACAGGCCATTAAAAGCATGCATGATGTTCTAGACACTTAACCAAGTTTATTACAGGATGGGGTACAATTTTATTAAACTTTAAACACATTTTAATGAGCTACAGGTACAGTTTGTTCTGCAAAATTACAATGAATTACTCATTCCCTGACTCACTTCAGAAATGAAATACAAGTGTTGGGTCAGAGATGAACTGGAAATCCCAGCCAATTATCACAATAACAAGAATGTAAAGGCATCCACACTGCCAGTCAATCAAAGGAACCTGCAGTCTTGGGCGCTAACATTATAAGCATCTATCTATAACGCCATTACTCAGGCTGGTTAGAAATTAGATACTTCCTAGCCCTTCTAGCTGGGGCTTATTAGAAGCATTGCTAGCATCGGTGCAATTCTTGCAAGGTTCTGAAAAGGAACTGAATTAGTGGAGAATGATGGGTCCATTAGTTAGGACATGGAGACTTAAGTTAGAGAGTTTCCTGGAAGTGGCACTGGACTGCAATCGGCTGATGTGAAGTCCAGCCTCGACGAAGTCTTTCTGCCCTTTGAATATCTCGGTAAATGTAGAGCCTCGACTAGTTTATTTCTAAAGTTATTTCCTAGCCTCATATCCTTTGATGATTAAAAACATGGGTTTTCATCTAATCTTGTGCAGGGATGTTTTGAATTCTACCTTTTCTTTTAGACATACACTTTCAAAGCATAGCCCTTCCTCGGCATGTGCAGATAATAACTCAACACTGTTTCCTCTGAGTAAATGGTTTACTGCAGATTTTAATTTATTCGTATATTTGAGTATATGTTATTATCGGAGTCAGTAAAAACTTCTATATACCGAGATGATATTCAGTCCTGGAGCCAAAGTGCAATTCTTTCTTACAAATCAAACCATCTTTTTTTTTTTTTTTTTTTAAACCAGGGCATTTTACACTCTACTTGTATCCACGCGGCTTATGAAAATGCCAAATACATCAGAACTTGTTCTTGTTTTTTTTCTATCCCACCTCCCAAAATTTGCAGCTCTAGAAAAGAAGGGACAAGACTGCGGTGAAGACAAGACTTGGACTTCTCTGGAGTTTTCATTGCTGATTTTGGCTAAATTTGGAAAGCAGATGGCTACCGAGCTAAGGAATGAGGTTATTAAAGCGCTTTGGCAGGGCAAAGGTCGAGATTCTCATATCCTTAGGAAGCAGTGCTCTGAACATATTGGGGAGAAACATCGTTTTCTCCAAAATTTTCTCAAATAGAGGTTCTTAGAAGAAAAGAAACCCACTGGGCCTCCTTTGAATAGCAGGAAGCCCTTAATCTTACCAGAATTAGTAAAAAAAAGAAAAAAGAAAAAAAAAAAAGGAGTAACTTTCAAGTCCAAAACGATGTCCTGCATATTCTACAGCCTAATTTCTCAATTACACAACTGTTTGTCTCAGCATATAC
>PVJC01032915.1:0-19725 GCA_004026665.1 Murina feae
TTGTTGTATCAATCCCTTTAGTATTATGAAGTGGCCTTCCTTATCTCTTGTTATGGCCTTCACTTTGAAGTCTATTTTGTCTGAAATAAGTATCGCTACCCCGGCTTTTTTTTCATTTCCGTTTGCCTGAAAGATGTTTTTCCAACCCTTCACTTTCAGTCTGTGTGAGTCCCTTGTTCTGAGGTGAGTTTCTTGTAAATCTAATGGTTTTCTTTTAACGTTTGCCCTTTTTAAATTGATTTCCAATATATTGTCAGAATTCTCTTTAAAAGGGCTAGAAGAAGTCATTGGGGAGGAGGGAACTGGGAAGGGGACATATGTAATACTTTCAACAATAAAGTTTTTTTTTTAAAGATGTAAATCTGGTGATGTTGCTCTCCTGTTTAACTTATTGCAAAATGTCTCAGTGTTCTTTAAATATAATCCAAGATACTTCATTGGGTCTATGAGGCTCCATTCAGGCACAGGAGGTACAGAGATTCAGATTCTCGACGTCTAGAACTCTTTTCTTTCTTGGTGTTCTTGTGTATGCTGCTCCCTCTCCTTGGAATGCTTATCCTAATTTTTCTGACCTGGTTAATTACTACTCACTCCTGGAGCTTTAGCGTAACTGTCATTTTATATTTTCAGAGAGATTTTTTTCTGACTCACAAGTTCAAATTAGATATGATTCATTTACTTTCTTGGCTTTCACCACAACTTCAGATTTATATTTTTATATCATCATTGCTTAATGTCCTTCCCCAGTAGACTCTAAAATGAAAGAAGGTAGGAACCATAGAGGTACCAATATCCTTAGTACTTACAACATTGTTGACATTTGATTCTCTATATGAATTACTTGAAGTGATGCTATGAAATGAATGTATGAATAAATGGATAAGGAATTGATTTGGTAAAATCTAAGTTTGATTTGTAATGACACAAAAAATGAGATTAGAAATTGAGAAATGAAAGGAGATGAAACTATTGTGTTCAGTTTACTTAATTCTTTTTCTCCATAAAATGATAATTATATGTGAATATAAATTAAATATTCTATATGTATGTAGTATATGTATTTACTATGTTATTTATATAAATATGCATATTTTAGTTAATTTTTTTCACGTATCTTGAAGAATGTAAAAGTTTTGTTAGAAATATTCTGACACTTTGCTTGACAATTGGGATGATAGAATAATGTTTGGAAAATAGCATCAATGAATTATTGAACTGGGTTAGTCCCACAATCCTATTTTATGAGCTGGGATGAAATTTATTGGACATCTAATCTACTAACCTATTTAAAAAATGAGAAAACCCAGAGAAGTAAAGTAGCTTATTCAAGGAAAGAACTTTCATTAACAACAGAACTAGGATGAGAATCAAATATTCTGACTTTTAATCCAATCTATTGCTCTTTCTCATAAGATTTTTAGAAGCCAGAATAATTATTAGTTATCTTGTATTAACTTCCAAATTAAGACCAATCAAATTCAGAGTATTGATTTGTAAGTTACACATGATTCTTAATATAGAGCTTAAGCATCAGGTAGACATGCTCAGATTCATATATGTATGTAGCTTTATAAATGTACCCTCTGTTATATAGGTCTTTTTACTTTTAAACTAGCGATCCGGTTCACAGATTTGTGCACATAGAAAGAAAATTAATTAGAAGGTGGTCAGAGGTGCGGGACTGGGTGAGATGGGTTAGACACACCCTGGAGCCAACCTCTTGCACCTGAAGCGGCCCCCTGACTCTGAGTGAGTGGGGCCCCTCTGGAAGGTGGGTCCCTTGGCCTGGCCTGTGGGGATCGGGCCAAAACTGGCTCTCCAGCATCTCCTGAGGTGGTCCCAAAGTGCAAAAGGGCACTCTGCATAGTTGCTGTCATACAGGGTGTGGGATGCAAATGCAAGTGTGCAGTAAACCAGATTCGGGGATGTCAGTGCCTGAGCAACAACATAACCCATGGCACAAGGAGGAATGGTGTGGCCTCGCAAGGAATCGGGCTCCTTCCTCTCTGGTTTCGGGGTGTGTTACCCAAGAACTTCCACTGCCAAGTCACTGCAGCTTGGCAGCTCCTGCACTGAACGTCTTTCCCTTGGTGGTCAGTGCACATCATAGCTACCAGTTGGATAGGCACTTAGCATATTAGCCATATATATATATATATATATATATATATATATATATATATATCCTATCTAATAAAAGAGTAATATGCAAATTAGACATCACTGTGTCACAAAGATGGCCTCCCCCATAGCCACAAGATGGCGGCACCCAGTCTGGCTCAGCTCTGCCACTGAAGTGGTCAGGCCTGTTAGTCAGTCAGGTGGTGGGAGAGGCGGGGGGCCTGAGGAGAGGAACACGTGATTAGAAAGGGCTGGGGGCCCCCTGCCCAGGCCAGAGGCCTTTGCCAGAGGCCTCAGGGCTGGGCAGGGGCAAGGCCAGAGATAGCAGATGCCTGAGCTCTGCAGAGCCAATCATCACAGGAGCAGGGGCGGAGGCTGTGATCACAGGTGTCTGGGCACCAGTGGAGCCAGAAAAGCAGGGGTCTGGGGGTCTCTACCCAGGCCTGTAGCCTTGGCCAGAGGCTTCAGTGGGGCAGGAGTGGAGCTGGCAATCTCAGGGCCTGGGAAGGGGCAGAGCCAGTGATTGGAGGGGCAGGGGGGAGCCTGTGATCGCAGGAGTCTGGTCATGGGTGGAGCCAGCAATGAAGGGGTCTGGGGGTCCTCTGCCCTGGCCTGTAACCTTAGCCAGAGGCTGTAGTAGGGCAGGGGAAGAGCTGGTGATTGTAGGGGTCTGGGGTTCCTCTGCCCAGGCCTGCAGCCTTGGCCAGAGGCTGCCAGTGGGGCGAGGGCAGAGCCAGTGATGTCAGGGGGCAGGATCAGAACCAGTGATCACAGAGGCCTGGGCTCTGTGAAGTCAGTGATCAGAGGGGCTTGGAGTCTTCTGCCCAGGCCTGCAGCCTCAGCCAGAGGTTGCAGGCCTGGGCAGAGGTGGAGCTGGTGATTGGAGTGAACTACAGAGGAAACACATTTTCTTGCTGCTCATTGACTAAGCTCCCTGTGTGCCACTGTTAATATTCTTAGTAACTTGGGTAATAAGAATCCAAAAAGGCGATCTAGGGTTTTTCCACCACACTCCTGGAGAAACAAATGGAGGTCCACTGCTGTAAGGCTGAATAATGTCATATCTTGTCCTAGCCAGTTTGGCTCAGTGCATAATGCCTCAGCCTGCTGACTGCAGGGTCTGGGTTCCATTCTGACCAAAAGCATGTACCTAGGTTGCAGGCTCCTCCCTGGTTGGGGCCCAGGTCAGGGCATATGCAGGAGGCAACCAATCAAAATGTTCCTCTCACTTTGATGTTTCTCTCTGACTTTCCCTTCTCTTCCACATTCTCTAAAAATCAATGGAAACTTATCCTCAAGGAGGATAAAAAATAAAGAAAGAAATGTCATATCCTATGAAAGACACATCTTGAAAATTCCTAAAGAAAGTTGTCATTTTTTCATGGTGAAGGGACTGGAGTCCTTGTTGATGAAAATACCTTGGTGGCTGTGGTGACTGGCAGTGGTTGCAGTAGCAGGGTGATGGGGCTGGTGGCTTCCCCTGATTAGTCTGGTCACCTCCCCCTTGTAGAGCAGGTCTAAGCTTTTAGTAGGACACCCCCTGAGGGCTCCCATATGTTAGAGGGGGTAGGCTGGGCTGGGGAACCCCCCAACCCCAGTGCACAAATTTTGTGCACTGGGCCCCTAGTATGTTTATAATATAGCAGTATATATATATATATATATATATATATATATATATATATATATATATCTTCTTTCATACATATGTCACTAGAAAAGAATTTAAATGTCTTTTAATTTTATCCATTGGTTTTACACAGGAAAAACTTAAGCTTAAGGATACTAAGTAAATTCAAATCAACTAACTGTCCAAATTATATTCTCTTTATTTCACTAATGAAAAGGAGGTTTGAAAGTAACATTACAGAACTCAGTACGATAATTTCCATTTTTCTTGTTCTTAATTTTCTGATTTAGAAAGGTTTCCTCTCTAGTAACCTTTTAATGAATATTCAAATAGAAAAAGCTTGATCACCTGATGTCTATTTCATATTTCTTCAACAGAGGAAATAGAGATTTTTTTAAAAAAAAATTAATACCTTTCAAAAGGTTTATTTTAAAAGAAAGCTGTAATAAACATCAAGTGAAACTTCAAGATAGTTTTAAGTATATTTCATTAATAATTTTCTCTGAGCTTTCTAGTTTTATGACTCTTCATTTAGTTGCTGAAGACTTACCAATTCTTGGGGTTTTAGAAATATATTTTTATACTAAAAATACACTATTAAGTGAAATCAGAACTAATTTGTAAAATGTGTAAATATCACTCTAAGTTTTCTTAGATTTCTCTACATTTTCTCTATATTCTCCAAGATTTTTACAATGAAGATATATTACTCCTATAATTGGGAGATAGGTACAATTAAAAAAAAATGTATTTTGAATACAGGTTGTAATCAAATCTAATTCTGCCAGGCAGGATAGAAGTACCTAGAATTTGTTCCCAGACACTTGAATAGAAGGTTTCCTAGAGATTGGGTAAAATAAAGAGAATTATTTTCATGGTTAAAACGAAAAGAAAGACTTAGCTTTAAATGGTGAGATTATTAAAACCCCAAAGCTGTATCTCCATTCTCTTCTATGTAAAAGTAACTACTCTGTATTTATAACCTAAAACAGTCTCTAAGTTAATTTAGGCAGTCACAATGGTCAACTAACATTTAGTAACTCAATGCTGTAGTAAAACCAAGAGGATTATGAACCAGAATCAATCAATGAAAAAACATTTTAAAAAATAGATTTTAGCCCTGACCTGCTTGGCTCAGTGGCTAGAGCATCAGCCTGCAGACTGAAAGGTTCCTGGGTTTGATCCCGGTCAAGGGCATATACCTTGGTTGCGGGCACATCCCCAGTAGAGAGTGTGCAGGAGGCAGCTGATCAATATTTCTCTCTCATTGATGTTTCTGACTCTCTGACCCTCTCTCTTCCTCTCTGTAAAAAATCAATAAAATATATTTTTTTAAAAAATAGGTTTTATTTTAGAAGTTTCTTTTACTGTTTCCTCAGAACTACAACTAACTAAAAAGAAAACTTGAAAGTAATTGATTTATGAAAATGAAATATTGATTATAGAAGTAATTGGCAGAAAATTACCATGTTGATGTCAGATATTTTTATATAATTCCAAAATTTATTTTTTCAGTGATAGAAATTGAAAGTAAACTAAGGCTGGGCCTACACTTAAAATAGGGCTGGACACAATAAAAAGCAGTCATTGAATAAATATGCAATTAAATGCATTAATGAATGAAATAGAATATGTTGTCCAATGTATTAATTCAACACCCATTTATTGAGTACCTAATTTGTGGGAGACGCGAAGGAGAATAAGACACTTTACCTGCCTTGTGATACTTATTGCTTAATATGAGTGATTAAAAGAAGTTATCTGTTTCTGTGCCTGTGACCTGCACTTGAAGGTGAGTTCTTTGGGGTGCCAGAGGTGATTTGCACATCTCAAATTTAGTTTCTAATATGCTCAATAAACATATGTAAGCTGGACAGTTGCTCAAAAATACATCAGAGGAAATGGGTAACGTGTGTCATATAAGAAGTACAAATAAAATGTTATTCACAGGAGAGAAAGGTTGCATCAGGTATAGTGAGGAAGGAAAATGCACCCACCTAGAGGATTAGCAGGCATTTGAACAGCTGTGCAGTATAATTAGTGTCTAACAAAGCCTTTTATGAAGCAGTCTATCTCACTAAATAAATACAAATCACCCACTTAAGTGCTAATATAAAGTTTCTAGTTCTTTCTCCTTCATCTAGAGCAGATTTTGGAGTATAAAATTCTGGTTTAAAATATCGTGCCACATAGGATCTATTTTCCATGGCACAAGGAAGTTGCAACTTCATACTATCTCTCTCCCTTTCTATATGGAGAGCCAAGAATAAGAAGAATTTGTTCTTTGTTCTTTGATCCTGATATATTGGGGTCAGTCTTTTCAGGTAGAAACACTGCCAAAACAGTTGGCAGCTGCCAGGAATGCACAAGTCAGAGATGCAAATGATTTAAAAGGAAAGGCCACAGAGGCAACATTTCCCTTAATTCTTGTGTAAGAGCCTCTTCTCTGAAATCTCGAAGAAGTTTCTAGAACGATTCATAACATTTCTCTTTGGGATACACTGCCAGCTGACCAAGAAAAGCAGACAATAAGAACTTTAAGAGCCAGTAAAATAATTAAATATTTTTTATTAAGTACCTACTGGATTCCCAGCAATACAAAGAGCTATGAGTATAGGAAATTACATAAAAAAATACAACCCTTGCCCAGCCAGTGTGCCTCAGTGGTTGAGCCTCAACCTATGAACCAGGAGGTTACAGTTGGATTCCCAGTTAGGGCATATGATCAGGTTGTGATTGTGGATTTGATCCCCATTAGGGGGCATGCAGGAGGCAGGCAGCTGATCAGTGATTCTCATCATTGATGTTTCTCTCTCTCTCTCCCTTCCTTCCTCTCTTTGAAACCAATAAAAATGTATTTTTAAAATACAATCCTTGTATCTAGGTGTTATAGTTTAATATACACAGGTAATGTTTAAGAAGTCAGGAAAACCAGGTTTACTAAAACAGCTTGGTCCGCAGATAAGTGACTGCTCTGCTGCAGTGCTCTGCTTTATATCTCGTCATGTGAACTAGCAAGTCACTTCTCTACACTTCCATAAAGTGAGGAGTCAGAGCACAGGAATTCATGATTTCTTAACTAAGTTTAAGGACATTTAACCAAGTAAGTATTCTCCTTTGTTACTTTATATATATTCCTGGACCTCGGAAAAATATCAGGAAAAAAGTGTGGATGTGCTATTATTAATCACAGACTATTAGAGTTTGAAGAAGTCTTTGTAACCATTTTGTCCAATCCCTTACTTTAAAAATAAGGAAACTGAAGCACAGGAATGTGAATTTAGGAGCATAAAAGCACAGTCAATTTCCCTTGATTTTGTTTCTAATTAAGTTATTTGCTAGTACTCCCAAATTCATAGTTTGTTTTTTTTCTTTTTCCTACTGGAAGTTCCTTTGGCATTCATTGAGATTCAGTTATTTTTCCCACAGCTCTTTTAGATTTAACTGGTTATTAAAACCTGAGAATGCAATGGAGACAGCAAGGGCAGAGTGCAACAATTTTTCAGGGAATAGAAGTAACATATAAGTAGTACTTTTCCATCTCCTCTTCCTATCTATCACAGCTATTATCTCTTAGGCAAAACAAACAAAAACTACTGTTAAGAATATGAACATACACATTTAGATGTTAATATGTTAATTATCTTTGGGAAGAGAAGGCCAAGAGTGGAGGATTTCAAAACTATTAGATTCATGCTTATACAAAGGAACATTATTTGTTGAAGGTAGTTGTTTACCACAAAACCTATCAATTTTTATTATACTAAAGGCCTGAAATTCATGCAAGAGTAGGCCTTCCTTCCACTGGCTGCCAGCACTGGCTTCCCTCTGGCACCCAGGACCTGGGCTTCCCTTGCAGCCCTGCTTCATCTGGAAGGATGTCCAGTCTAATTAGCATATTACTTTTTTATTATTATAGACTAGAGGACCGGTACACGAAATTCATGCAAGGGATTGTGCACTGGGGCAGTGGGGGAGGAGGGGTGTTTCCTCAGCCCGGCCTGTGCCCTCTCACAGTTTGGGACCCCTCTGGGGATGTCCACCTGCTGGTGTGCCTGGCCAGCCTGGGTGAGGGCCCAATGTCTGTTTGCAGGCTGGTCAAGCTCCCCAGTGGAGACCCTCACCCCAGGGGGTGTGGCAAGCCTGGATGAGGGGCTAAGGGCAGTTTTCAGGCTGGCTACAGCTCCCACTGACCCTTCGGGCCATCCACCTGGGAAGCAATGGGGTGGCGCTGGCCACCCCATAGGCTTCCCAGGAGGGGGGATGGGGTCCCCCGGCTGGTCCCGTCCCCCCACCCTCCAGGCTTCTCCACCTGGGAAGCTCATCAGGTGGTGCTGGCCACCCCATAGGCTTCCCAGGAGGGGGCCTTGGGTCCCGTCGGCTGGTCCCCGCTTCCCCCGGAAGGCTTCTCCACCCGGGAGGCCATTCCGGTGGCGCTGGCCACCCGATCGGCCTCCCACCAGGGGGCTGCGGGGTCCCGCCGGCTGGTCCCCGCTTCCCCTGGAATGCTTCTCCACCTGGGAAGGCATCGGCCGGCCCAGGGTGCCAGATGCCTTCCCAGGACCCAGGCTCCCAAGATGGCGGAGCCCGGAGCTGTGGCCTCCACCATCTTGGCTAGGCTAATTTGCATACAGTCACTCTGATTGGCTGGTAGGCGTGGCTTAGGCCGTCCTGAAGAAACGGTTAATTTTAATATTACACTTTTATTAGTTAAGACTAGAGGACCGGTACACAAAATTCATGCAAGGGAAGGAGGTGACCCTCAGGCCAGCCTGCACCCTCTCTAATCTGGGACCCCTTGGGGAATGCCTGATAAACTGGCAGGTGGACATTCCTCTCACAATCTTGGATTCCTGGCTCCTAACCACTCACCTGCCTGCCTGCCTGACTTCCCCTAACTGCTCCTACCTTTGAGCCTGATTGCAACCTAAACGCTCCTCAGCCAGCCTGATTGACACCTAACTGAACCCCTGCCAACCTGATGGCCCCCAATTGCCCTTCCCTCTGGCTTGATCTCCCACAACTGCCCTACCCTACAGGCCTGATGCCCCCCAACTGCCCTCCCCTGCAGGCCTGATGGCCCCCTACTGCCTTCCTCTGCCAGCCTGATGGCCCCCAACTGCCCTCCCCTGCTGTGACTCTCCTCCTCCTCCTGGACTCGCTTCCTCTGAGTGAGGCGGTGGAGACACCAGGACCGGCCTCCTCTGCAATGCACAGAGTTGCAGGACACCCAGGCCTCACTGCACGGAGTGGCCACTGGGCCCTGCCTCCACTGTGCACACAGCAATCTTGTGACCATCAACTTGTGATGCCCATCTTGTGACAGCTATCTTGTGATGACATGAGGGCATGACACCACCTACACTATTATTAGTATAGATTTTGAAAAATAATAATCAAATAAAGTTGTATAATTTAGCTTGCACTATTTTCAAAAGCCAGTGTAGAAAAAAATACTGCAAAGAAGGCTTGCAGTTTCTTTAAGTTCCTAATATAAGTGGTGTCAGAGGAATGGCAGCATGAGAGATCCCTTTGGCCATCCTCCCTAAAGTTTCAATAATTTGAACAGCTATAACTCACAAAGGATCCCTTGCTCACTGCACAAGCACATCTGAGAGATCCATGCATTGAAACATCTTAAAGTGGGCAAGTGGGAGTAAAAGGAGAAGACAATAAGGAAGAAGGACTGAAATAAGCCACAGGTGCGACATTGTAGCTGGGAGATCATGGCAGGGCTCAGTCCAGAGAAGAGAAAAATCTGGTTGTGGTTGGCACTCCCCTCAGCTGGGATGAGCATAGAGATTTGGTGGGCATTCCTACAGGAGAGAGCAGTAAGAACTGCATCTGAGCTCAGAGACCTGGGAAGACCTCTCTTTCTCTTTCTGGCTCTCTCTCTCCCTTCCTCCCTCTTTCTGAAATATCTACTCTAATAAAAGAGTAATATGGAAATTAAACATTACTCGGAGACACCTAAGCCACATCCACCAGCCAAGCCATGCCGCCAGCCAATCAGAGTGGCTGAATGCAAATTAACCCAACCAAGATGGAGGCCAACAGCCAGGGAGCTAGAGCAGACAGGAGGCTTCCATTGCACCAGGAGTAAACTGTCTGCTTAGGCCAGCTGGGTCCCTGCTCACAACAACATATTTTTAATTATAGAAGCCACATAGCTGAAGCAAACAAAAGGCTTCATTCCCTGCCTAGGCCTCCACTGAAAGTAACAAAGTTTCAGTTATAGAATATAAATAAACCCCAGAAACCTGATTCCAGCCCTCGCTGGAATGTTGGGTCAATGGGAGCTGTGGCAGACTGAAAACAGCCCTCAGTCCCTCACCCAGGCTGGCCAGACACCCCAGTATGAACCTGAACCCTGAACAGTCTGTGGGCAGCCTGAAAATGGCCCTCAGCCCCTCACCCAGGCTGGCCAGGCATGCCAGCAGGTGGACATTCCCTGAGGGGTCCCAGACTGCCAGAGGGCACAGGCCAGGCTGAGGGACACCCCCCTCCTGAGTGCACAAATTTTTGTGCACCGGGCCCCTAGTCTAATCTAATAAAAGAGTAATATGCAAATTTACCCTTACTTCGTTACACCTAAGCCACGCCCACCAACAAAGCCACACCCCCCCAGCCAATCAGAGCAACTATATGAAAATTAACCCAGCCAAGATTGTGGCCAGCAGTCATGGAGCTGGGATAAGCAGAAGGCTTGCCCCAGTGATGCAGGAAGCTAAGGTT
Organism: Murina feae; assembly: GCA_004026665.1. Classification (NCBI taxonomy): domain Eukaryota; kingdom Metazoa; phylum Chordata; class Mammalia; order Chiroptera; family Vespertilionidae; genus Murina; species Murina feae. Next base: position 10,487 of record PVJC01032915.1, read on the forward strand.
CTTGTCTGCCTAGGCTGGCTGTGGCCTTCGCTCAAGGCAACAAAGTTTCAATTATAGAAGATAAACAAACCTCAGATGCCTGCTTCCAGCCTTGGGCTCAAGGAAGAGCTGGGATCCTGGTTTGTCAGGAGAAAACCGACATGAGCTCTGGTTAAAGCAACAAAGTTTCAACTTTAGAAGTTAAATAAATCCCAGATACCAGTTTCCAGCCAGCCTCACTGCAAAGAGCCATCAGCCATTCACCCAGGCTGGTCAGGTACCGCAGCAGGGGCCCCATCTCTGAAGGGGATGTGGCCAACCTGCAAACAGCCACCAGCCCCTCACCCAGGTTGGCCAGGTACCCCAGCAGGACCCCACTCCCTGAAGGGGATGTAGCCAGCCTGAAAACGGCCCTCATCCCCTCACCCAGGCTGGCCAGGCACCCCAGCGGAGCACACCCACCTTGAAGGGGCTGTGGCCAGCCTTGAAACAGCCATCAACCACTCACCCAGCCTGGCCAGGAACCCCATCAGGAACCCAACCCTAATGTGGGACATCCTTCAGGGCAAACAAGCGGCCCCTCACCCATGCACCAGGCCTCTATGCTATATAATAAAAGGGTATATGCAAATTGACCCTAATAGCAGAACAACTGGGAATGACTGGTCACTATGACACACACTGACCACCAGGAAGCAGATGCTCAATGCAGGAGCTGCTCCCTGGTGGTCAGTGCCTCCAACAGGGGGAGCTCTGCTCAGCCATAAGCCAGGCTGCCAGCTGCCAGCACAGCAGTGGTGGCAGGAGCCTCTCCTGCCTCCTCAGCAGCACTAAGGATGTCCGATTGCAGCTTAGGCCTGCTCCCCACTGGCAAGTGGACATCCCCCGAGGGCCCCCGGTCTGCAAAAGGGATGTCTGGCTGCCAGTTTAGGCCCAATCCCCCCAGAAGCAGGTCTAAACCAGCAGGTGGAGATCTCCCGAGGAGTCCCAGATGGCTGGAGGGCACAGGCCAAGCTGAGGGACATCCTCGAGTGCACACATTTTTGTGCACCAGGCCTCTACTATAAAGATTATATATATAAAATATATTATATATTATATATATTATATATATTAGGGGCCCGGTGCACAAAAGTGTGTGCACTTGGGAGGTCCCTCAGCCTGGCCTGTGCCCTCTCACAGTCTGGGACCCCTCTGGGGATGTCTACCTGCTGGTGTGCCTGACCAGCCTGAGTGAGGGGCTGATGGCTGTTTGCAGGCTGGCCAAGCCCCCCAGTGGGAACCCTGACCCCATGGGGGTGTGGCCAGCCTGGGTGAGGGGCCGAGGGCTGTTTGCAGGCTGCCCACAGCCCCTTCAGGTTTTGGGTCCCTACTGGGGTAGCTGGCCAGCCTGGGTGAGGTGCTGATGGCTGTTTGCAGACTGGCCAAGCCCCCCAGTGGGGTCCCTCACCCCATTGGGGTGTGGCCAGCTTGGATGAGGAGCTGAGGGGAATTTTCAGGCTGCCCACAGTCCCTTCAGGTTTTGGGTCCCTACGGGGTACATGGCCAGCCTGAGTGAGGGGCTGATGGCTGTTTGCAGGCTGGTCAAGCCCCCCAGTAACGTCCCTTACCCCATTGGGTTCTGGCCAGTGTGGGTGAGAGGCTGAGGGGTGCTTTCAGGCTTTAAGGCTGCCCATAGCTCCCATTGACCCAATGTCCCAGCAAGGCTGGCTGGAAGCAGGTTTCTGGGGGTTGTTTATCTTCTATAATTGATGCACTGTTCCTTTAAGCTGGGGCTTAGTAATGAAGCCTCCTCTCTGCTTCAGCTCACAGCTTCTATAATGAGACAATGTTACCCTTAGTAGTCAGGCCAGGCCTGCTGTCTATGATTGATACTTTGTTGCAAACATGTTTTGCCTTGAGCCAGGATAAGCGGACCCACACACAAACAGTTTGTTTCACTCCTGCTGCAATGGAAGCTGCTATTTACTCAGGTCCGTGAGTGGCGGCCTCCATGTTGGCTGGGCTAATTTGCGTACAGTCACTCTGATTGGCTGGTGGGCTTGGCTTACCCATCCGGAAGAGATGGTTAATTTTAATATTATGCTTTTATTAGTTTAGAGTAGGGGCCTGGTGCACAAAAATTTGTGCACTCGGGGGTAGGGGTCTTTCAGCCCGGCCTGTGCCCTCTTGCAGTCTGGGACACCTCTGGGGGGGGGGATTTCCACCTGTTGGCATGCCTGGCCAGCCTGGGTGAGGGGCTGAGGGCCATTTTCAGACTGCCCACAGCCCCTTCAGAGTTCATGCACTGGGAGGTGGGAGGGCTGGTGAGTGTAGGCCTGGACATTTCCCACTGGAGGGCCCATGATCCCACATGCCTGGTGGGCCCCCACTGCTGAGGGGACACACCTGACACAGAGCTGGGTGGCGAGCCAGGGGCAGACACTGGTGCAGGATCCCTCGGTGGGGCCCTGCTGCTGAGCAAAACACCCGGGGTGGAGCAGGGCAGTGGACTGGCTTCAGATTCTCCACACTGTGCAGCAGACGCTCCCGCATGCCCCCGAAGAGGCCCCCCGGGCAGAGCCAGGCTGTGGACCCAGAACGGGCACTCCTGGACACCCCAAGGAGGCTCCTGGGGGGCAAAGCCAGGCAGCGGACCCAAGACAGCTGCTCCTGGATGCCCCATGGAGGCCCCCGGGGGGTGGAGCCAGGCAGGGGACCCAGACGGGCACTTCTGGATGCCCCGAGGAGGCCCCCGGGGGGCGGAGCCAGGCAGCGGACCCAGGTTGGCTGCTCCTGCAAGCCCTGTGGAGAACCCGCTCTCCCGCACGCCTGGTGGAGGCCCCCGAGGGGCGGAGCCAGGCAGTGGACCCGGGACGGGCGCTTCTGGATGCCCCAAGGAGGCCCCAGGCCGGACCCTCCCCCCCACTGATCTGACACACTTGGCACAGCTATTCCGGCCATGGAGGCTCCCAGTGGAGAGCCTCCCTGCCAGCCTCCATCTTGGCTGGGCTAATTTGCATACAGCCACTCTGGTTGGTTGGGAAGCGTGGCTTGGCTGGTGAGTGTGGCTTAGGTGTCTTGGGTAACAGTCAATTTGCATATTACTCTTTTATTATATTATATATATATTGATCATATAAATATTAACTGATGATATACAATTGAATGAAAGAGTACATCAGATGGAGGAAAGAATCAGTGATATTGAAGTAGAAATCTAGAAATGAAACAGAGGAAAGTTGAGAGAGACTTGAGCATTAAAAAATATATAGAACTCTATAAAAACTAACTGACTCCATCAGAAAGATCAATATAAAAATAACAGAGTTATTAGGTAGAAAAAAAGGAAAGGGAGAAAGGAGCAGAGAGCCTCTTCAAACCAATAGTAGATGAGAACTGCCCAAACATATAAAAACAGCTAGATCCAAGAAGTAAGTTGAATATTTAGTTACCTCAATCCACAGAAGCCCTCTTGAATTAACACAAGGCACATTGTACTAAAACTGTTAAAAATTAATGACAACCCTGGCCAGATAGCTCAGTTGTTTAGAGTGTCATTCTGATACACCAAAATTGTGGGTTCTAACCCCAGTCAGAGAACATACAAGAATCAACCAATGACTGCATAAATAAGTGGAACAAAAAAATTCTTTCTTTCTAAAAATCAATAAATAAATATGTAATTTTTTCACAAAACCATGGGCTGGTATCTCAGTTACAGCATCATCCCAATATGCCAATGTTGCGGTCCAATCACCAGTCACAACACATGCAGCAGTCAAACAAGGAATACATAAATAAACAGGACAGAACGGCAAAAAATCTCTCTCTCTCTCTCTTTTAAAAAAAAATCAATAAATTTTTAAAATTAAATGCAAAGAGCCCTGGTTGGTATCGTGTGCACCTAAAAGTTGCTGCTTTGATTCCTGGACAGAGCTCATGGCAGGGTTGTGGGCTTGATCCTCGATGCAGGTTTTAAGGGAGATAGATAATCACTGTGCGTTTCTTTTTTGTTTTTTGTTTTGTTGTTGTTCTCATCATGCTCCTCTCTCATTCTTCCTTCTCTCTCTCTAAAGTTAATAAAAATATGTTCAAATAAAATTAACAACAAGGAAAGAATTCTCAAAGCAGCCAGGAAAAAGAAGAAAGTAACTTGTAAAGCAGAGCCCACTAGAGTATCACTGGACTTCTCAGTAGAAGCTCTACAAGCCAGAAGAGAGTGGAACCAAATATTCAAACTATGGGAAGAACTTACCATCCAAGAATAATATATTTAGCAAAATTATCCTTTATATGTAAAAGAGAAATAAAGACTTTTTCAGATACACAGAAGCTGAGGGCATTTATCACCAAAAGATCTCATTGCAGGAAATACTCAAGGGATAATTTTTGACAAAGGGAGGAGGTAAAGGTCTGAATTAGCAAAGGAGGATGAAGAGCAGTTGCATTCAAAAGAAAAAAAATACCACTTATATGAAAATTTCTTTCTCATTAACCTAATGATAATCACACACACACATACCCACACACACACACACACCCTGAAATACATAGCTTAAAAAAAAGAGGAAATAAGTATGGAATGCCATCAAACAAAAACAAAAGACAGAAATGCAAAGAAAAAGAACAGAGCTGCCATAAAATGAAAGATAAAATGAATACAGGAAATCCTCATACATCAATATTTACCCTAAATGTAAATAAAATGAATTCACTGATAAAGAGGCAGAGTAGCAGACTGGATCAAAAACAAAACTCAACCATATGCTTCCTTCAGCCACATCTAAGCTGCAAAGACAAAGTTAGACTCAAAATGAAAAAGGTAGAAAGTAATTCTCTAAGCAAATAACATCACAGAAAAGCAGGTAAAATTATACTTACATCTGACAAAACAGATTTCAAGATAACAAAGGTAACAAGAGAGGAAGATGGACATCTTATAATGAATGATAAAGGTAACACTACTTCTTAACATTTATGAATCCAGTCAGGGAGCACAGAAATATATAAATCAACTACTAACCGAACTAAAGGGAGAAATAGACAAAAACAGACTCATAGTTGGATATCTTTATACTCCATTGACAGGTAGAGATGGATCATCCAAACAGAAAATCAATTAAAAAAGTATTGGCCTAAATGACACACTAGACCAAATGGACATAATTGACATTTACAGAGCTGTTCATCCCAGAACATCAGGTTATATGTTCTTCTCCAGTACACGTGGAACATTCTCATATGTTGGGTCATAAAACTAGCCTCAAATAATTCAAGAAGACTGAAATTATACCAAGCATATTCTCTAAACACAATGTTTGAAATGAGAAATCAACTGCAAAAAAGAAGTGAAGAACTCCACAAATATGTGGAGATTAAACAATGTACTATTAAAAAATGACTGGGTCAAAGAAGAAATAAAATGTGAGATGAAAAGGTACATAGAGAAAAATGAGAATTACAATATGATATTTCAAAACTTCCAGGATGCACTGAAAGTAGTAATAAGAGGGAAGTTTATATCATTATAGGCCAATCTCAAGAAACAGTAGATATCACAAGTAAACAACCTACCACTACATCTTAAAGAACTAGAAAAAAAAGAACAAAAGAAACCAAAGTCAGCAGAAGAAAGGAAATAATAAAATTTAAAGCAGACTGGAATGAACTAGAAAACAAAGAGGCTATACAAAACATTACTACAACAAAGAGCTGATTCTTTTAAAAGATTAATAATATTGACAAACCTCTGGCTAGACTCACTAAGGAAAAAAGAAAAGACTCACATAAACAAGATCAGACATGAAAGAGAAGAAATTATCACATACATCACAGATATACAAGGGTCATACTCGAATGCTATGAAAGACTATATGCCACAAAATTCAATAACCTAGAAAAAGTGGATACATTGTAGGAATATATAAGCTTCTTTTTTAAAAAAATTTTGTTTTATTGCTTAAAGTATTACAAAGAGTGTTAAATAAGTCTCCATTTTTCCCCTTGACATTCCCCCCTCTTCCTCTACCCCCCAGTGTCTTGCTTCTTAAACTGAATCATGAAGAAATAGACAAACTAAATAGACCAGTAAACAGTGAGGAAATTAAAATAACCATCTAAACCCTTCCAAAAAATAAAAGACCAGGACCAGAAGGTTTCACTAAACATTCAGAAAAGATTTTATACGTATCCTTCTCAAACTCTTCCAAAAAAATGAAGAAGAAACAATATTTTTAAAACATTTTATGACGCCAACATAACTTTGATACCAAAACCTGGAGAGAATGACACAAACCAATATCTCTGAGGAATACAGATACACAAAATTTCTGAATGAAACATTGAAAACTTAGTACAATAATACATTAAAAATAATATGTCACAGTCAAGTCCAATTCATTTCAGGGGCACAAGAATGGTTCAACATATGCAAATTTATCAATATAATACACAACATTAACAAAACAAAGAATAAAATCATATGATCTTACTAATAGAGGCAGGAAAAGCAGTTGATAAAATACAACATTCATTTATGATTAAAATGCTCAATAAAGTGGATAGAGAAGGAAAATACCTCAACCTAAAAAAGGCCATATATAACAAACTCTCAGCCAATATCATACTCAATGGTGAGAAACTGAAAGATTTTCCTCTAAAATCAGAAATAAGAGTGTGGCCACTATCACACTCTTATTCAACAGAGTGCTGAAAGTCCTAGCCAGAGCAATTAGTTAAGAGAAAGAAATAAAAGGCATCTATTGGGAAGGAAGAAGTAAATGTGCCACCTTTTGTAGATGATATGCTTTTGCATGTAGAAAACCCTGAAAACTTCACCAAAAAAGTTAGAAACAATAAGCAAATACTTTAGTAAAGCTGCAGGATACAAAATCAATATACAAAATCCACTACTTTCCTGTATACTAATAATGACACTTAAGAAAAAGAAATGGAAAAAAAATTCCTTTTGCATTTGTCACCAAAATAATTAAATACCTAAGAACAAATTTAACAAAGGATGTGAAGGACCTATATACTGAAAATTATAATACATTATTAAAAGAGATTGAAAAAGACACAACAAAATGAAAAAAATATTCTGTTTTCATAGATTGGAAAATCAACATACTTAAAATGGCCATATTACCCAAAGCAATATACAGATTTAATGCTATCCTCATCAAAACCCCAATGTTGTTTTTTAAAGAAATAGAACAAAAAAATTCATCAGATTTATTTGGAACCACAAAATACCTGGAATAGGCAAAGCAATCCTGAGAAAAAAGAGCCAAGCCAGAGGTATCACACTACCTGACTTCAAATTATACTACAAAGCTATGATAATCAAAACAGCATGATATTGGCAAAGAAACAGACACAAATCAATGGAACAATATTGAGAACCCAGAAGAAAACCACACACATATATGGGCGGATAATTTTTTTATAAAGAAGCCAAAACACACAATGGAGAAGAGAAGGTCTCTTTAATAAATAGTTCTGGGAGAACTGGAAAGCCACATGCAAAAGAATAAAACTAGATTATTTAGGATATTTAGTACCACCAAAAATGTGTCTGATGAAACTGAATAAGGGGGGCTGATTTTCCTTCTTGTTAACAGATCACAGTTCTTCCTGAGGCCCCTAGTGTAGTGACTGCAGTTAAACTCATCAAAAGGCAATTCCACTTCGATCCAACCTAACACCTTTTCCAGCATTATGTGTTGCACTGGAGACAGTTATAAGTCTTATATAGCCTATAGTTTATTTGTTACTAATCTAATTTTCAGCCTGTGGACTAAATGACTAACTCTCAATTTCAGACACTGATTCCACTTCATAGGAACTGAAGGAGGCTAATCTTGGCTGCACAATCAGAGCTGTGTCTAGACACCACCCAACTCTGTGCCCAATTTAATCTTTTAGCAGTTAGAGTTCAGCATCAAAAAAAGGGACAGTTCTAAAAATAAAGTCCATCAGTTAGGACAACATCCATCTTTGAGGAACAGAAAACCCAACCATAGTGACTTTAACAGGTATGGGGCTTATGTTTCCACACAATAAGAATTCCATCCAGGTCTAGGCAGTCCGGTGCTGGTGCAGTTATTCAAGAATGTCATTGATGAAGCAGGCTCCATGAAACTGACAGCTCTGCTATTCTCAACATTTGTTCATTGCTCTTAAGGTTGGAAGACAGCTGCTACGTCCCTGGGAATTCTGTCCCAGCTCTAGGAAGGAAGGATAAAGGACAAAGCTTTCTCCTCAGGATGTTTTGTTTTTCTTTGCTTTTTGTGTTCAGATAAGAAAGACTCCCTAGACATTTCTTACAACATCTCATTGGTCAGAATTGGACCCCGTGACCACCCTGAAAGGAAGGGGAGGGTGAGAATTCAAATACTTAACCTACAGTCCCTATAGAAAAGAACATCACAAAAAATCATTTGAAATGTGTGTGGATTGATCTGATTCTTAGTACTTTAATATCTGCCACAGAAAGGCACCTAAGGTAATATAATTTTATATGTATGTATATATGTATGTATGTATGTGTATATACTATAGGTATATATATATACACATATATACATATATACATATATGTATATGTACATCTTAACTAATAAAAGCGTAATATTGAAATTAACCATCCCTTCGGGACGCCTACCAGCCAATCAGAGTGACTGTATGCAAATTAATCCAGCCAACATGGCACCCGCCACTCACGGAGTAAACAGCAGCTTTCATTGCAGCAGGAGTGAAAGTGAAACTGTCTGCGTGCTGACTCGGCTTATTCTGCCTCAAAGCAAAATATGTTTGCAACAAAGTATAAATCATAGAATCCGCGGGAGCTGAAGGAAACAGCAGGCTTGGCCTGAGCACTAAGAGTAACATTGTCTCATTAGAGACACCACGAGCTGAAGCAGAGAGGAGGCTTCATTACTAGGAGGCCTTGCCTTAAAGGAACAGCATCAATCATAGAAGATAAACAAACCCCAGAAACCTGCTTCCAGCCAGCCTTGCTGGGACATTGGGTCAACGGGAGCTGTGGGCAGCCTTAAAGCCCCTCACCCAGGCTGGTCAGGCACGCCAGCAGGTGGACATTCCCAGAGGGGTCCCAGACTGTGAGAGGGCACAGGCTGGGCTGAGGGACCTCCCGAGTGCACAGAGCAGCTGCAGGGTGGAACAGTGCAGGACCCAGGAAGAACCAGTGAGTGGGAAAGAGGCAGCAGGGTTGGCGGCCTGCTTAGTGGCTACCCAGGCCCTTTATGGGGCACCAG
>PVJC01032916.1:0-19661 GCA_004026665.1 Murina feae
ACCCCCACCCATGCACCAGGCCTCTATCCTATATAATAAAAGAGTAATATGCAAATTGACCCTAGTAGCAGAACCACTGGGAATGACTGGTCACTATGACACACACTGACCACCAGGGGGCAGACGCTCAAAGCTGGAGCTTCCCCTGATGGTCAGTGCACTCCTAAAGAGGGAGCTCTGCTCAGCCACAAGCCAGGCTGATGGCTGCCAATAGAGTGGTGGTGGTAGGAGCCTCTCCTGCCTCCTCAGCAGCACTAAGGATGTCCAACTGCAGCTTAGCCCTGCTCCCCGCTGGCAAGTGGACATCCCTCAAGGGCTCCCAGGCTGCCAGGGTGATGTCTGACTGCCAGCTTAGGCCCAGTCCTCCAGGGAGTGGGCATAAGCCAGCAGGTGGACATCCCCCAAAGGGTCCCAAACTGCGATAAGACATAGGCCGGACTGAAGGAGCGCCACCCCCCTTCTCCCGAGTGCACAAATATTTTGTGTGCCAGGCCTCTAGTATATGATAAAAGGCTAAGTTGACTAGTGCATGCACGATGCATATAGAGCTCTCCTTGCTGTCAATCGCATGTGTGTGTATTTTGTTCTGTCATTGTTGATCATGACTTTGTTTGACACTTCTATTATAGAGAAAAGGCTAATAGCAATATTAAAATATTTCTTCTAATTAATTTCCTTTCAATGTACATGAATCTGTGCATTGGGCCACTAGTTCTTATATAAAATTTAGTCATCGATCTCATCATTCCTTAAAATAGGACTTTAATCCACTGGATTGATAACATTAGGGCAGTGATCAGGAACTATGAAGTATTTTAATGCCACACAAAGATCCACGTGGGTCTTAAAATGGAAAATAAACTCATGGGATTTCAATGGCCTTCACTCCAGTGAAAGTTTGATGATTTAAGTGTGAAAGCATGTTAGGATATCCTTTTCTAATTGAAAACAAGTTGCTATGTCTACTATTTTCTGGGACTAGAAACAAAGAATACGTAGTAAAAGCTTTGACTGTTCAAAGATTATCTGAGATTGTCAGTTTTAAAAGCAGTCCAGAAAAAAAAGACAGCTCCTCAGATGATCCAGGATAGAATGCTTGTATGACTCAGGTGATTCCATGTTTCTCAAATTGTTTTTATTTCTGGTAGATTGTAATGCTGGCTGGTAACCATGGGACACCTCAACTGTAGAGGTGTCCCATGCAAATGAATTTGGAATTTTAGAGCAAAGCTATGTCTTCTTCTTCATGTAGTTATTCTGCTTCTGAAAAATAGAAAAAAATGTTGCTTGCTATTGAACCATAGTAAAGGCTGAATGCTTTCCACTGGAAATCTCAGCGGCCCCATAAACTGAGCTTCCTTCATAAATTCGATGATATCTGACCCATCTAGCCATATATTCAGAAATCATCAACAGTATATCATCCACAAGTAATTAGCTCACAAATCCAAAGCATCTACTTCTGCTTCAGCAATCATAGCCTCCATGTGAGTTCTTTCTATCCAATCAACCAACAAGGAAAACAATAATTTGGCCTGATTTATAAAAGGCTCTTCGGAATATGCTATCACCAGTCAGAGGTGAACTGTGGTAGCTCTGCAGTCCCACTAATTTACTCTGATGAAGTGTAGGAAGAGAAATCTTCAACATTTGTAGAATTTTAAGCAAACTCCCCTGTATAATTTTATATATATAGGATGGGTTGTAGGTGCTTTTGTGTATAATGTATTTCATAGACTACAATTTATTAAGATGAGATTTAAAAATATATGTTTTTATTGATTTCAGAGAGGAAAAGTGAGAAGAATCAATGATGAGACAGAATCATTGACCAGCTGCCTCCTGCACGCCCCCTACTGGGGATCAAGCCTACTACCTGGGCATGTGCCCTTGCCCAGAGTTGAACCTGAGACCCTTCAGTCTGCAGGCCGACACCCTGTCTACTGAGCCAAACCAGCCAGGGCTCATGATGAGATTTTAATTGACCTGAAGAAGTGAACGTCACCCAAGGACGGGTGCAGTGAGTGACGAAGCTTTAGAGCTCCACTTCTCGGGAAAGGTGTGTATGTTTCCCCTGATATAATAGATGACTGTATTATGAGGGTGAAATTATGTCACCATTGTTACTCCAAAGGTAAGTATGTCTAGCCAATGCTAATCTGCTTAAGTGTTTAACTTATTTTTAAGGGATTTTAGACAACTTTGTTTACTTAGATGCCATTGCTTCAAAGTTTAATTTAACTAAGCAAGCAAAATATTAAAAATTCTCAGTCCCTGGACTTACAGATCTTTCCATTAGGACAGAAGACAAATCTTAATCAAATAAACATCCAAGTAATAAAATTTTAATTGTGACCAGTCCTATGAATTAAAGATATATGGTGCAATAGAAACTGTAAAATTACAAGACATGTTCTGTTCAGAATTTTAAAAAATAGGAAAATCATTCCTAAACTAATGAGAATTGACATGAGAATCTTAAAGTCAGGAGAAGGTAGCTAAATGGATTGGTTTTTGGATCAGGTCACTCTGGCTAAAATACAAAGAAAAGAATGGAAGGGACAAGTAAAAATGTGTATAAACTAGTTGGGAGGGTGATTAGTCGGGTAGGAGGGCTACTGTAACTTTTCAGACATGATATGGGTGTAGCTTCAACTAAATTCAGCATTATCTACTAAGAAATTGAGTGATGGCAAATGTTCATTTGGTTCTTTTTTATAATGCCTATGTCTTTATTGTCATGCTGTATTTGTAGATACATAAACCATCTGACAATGGACTTTCACATATGGTTTATTAGTCTGAGGACTGGATTTCTACTTTAAACAAACAAAACGGTCAGTTGGGAATATTCGCTACTATGAAACCTTGAAAGGTGTGTCTGTGTAACACCGACAAATGATTGAGAATTGTTTCTTAAATGAATGCATAAGAGATTAATAAGTTCTGGGTTACATTTATTGAGTCAGTAGAGTAAAATTGTCATGTGTCAAACTGCTTAGGTTCAATACTAGTTCAGGTATTTGGGAGCCAGCTAAGCCTCAGTATCAGGAATTTATTGAACCTTCCTGTGCTTTAATTCCCTCACTGGTAAATCAGGGAGAATAATATTTGCTATTGATTAAGATAATTGTGAGAACAGAATGAGTTACTCTCCAAAAAGTCTTACAATACTGACTGACATAAGGAAAGGCCTAAAAGAGTACTAGTTACTATTATTCATTAGCTTTGGTTGGTTAAGAGTTAATTTGCTTTGACATAATTCAGGTTTCATTTGTTGGTTTGATTGTTTCATATCAGACTGTTTTTCTCTGGAAGTTACACTTTTTTAGTAGTACAGCAAATTCTTAATGTGTATGGCCATTGCGATATGGATTACTTGTATTTCGTATTTTATAATTATGTGGAGTGCATATTTTTCATTTTCATTACACTTACGTAATGATATTTTCCTTCATGTCTGAATTTCAACAGGGCACAGATAATTCTCACTAAAATTCTGTAAGAGAAGATAGCCGAGCTTAGTTAGTATAAATCCTTCATCCTACAGCCAGGGGCCAAAAATGAGAAAAAAGGAAATGCATCTGCAATATGCTTTTCCCAGGAACATACTCTCCAGTAATTATTAGGTAAGAATAATAGGCTAAAAACTGTTTATATCAGAGGATTTTTTTTCCTTTATGTAAATGCAAAAATACAAACCCTACTTTCTTGGATATTTGCCCACTAGAGAGCCTTCAGTGTAAGACAGATTTCCCAGTGCCTGCTGGGTAGTTCACCTGGGTCTGAAAGAGAATCACAAGCGTTCATCTCAAAATGATGATTCTAGGTTCCCACAATAAATCTCAGGAATTGTAATATCTGGTAATTTGCAGTCATAACACTGCAGGTGTTCTTAATACTACACTTGAGGAAATACTGCTAGACTATATTTTTCCTCCTCGTGAATTTAATAAACTGTTAAATGCACATAGTTATCTGGTGTAGAGTTGATGGAAATTTTAATTAGTTGTGTGTGTTCTCTTAAAATGTGAAACTTGAGAACTAATTTCAGTATACTCATCGAATGTCATTTTTTATTTTTGTACTCCTTTTTAAAAAAAGAAAACCCATATAGAAATGACATTAACATTTGAAAAGTACAAATTAGTCTATAGTAATGTAATTCAGAATAGATGCATTCATCAAATTAAGAAATTATTGAATGTGATTGAAATTTAGGCATAGAAAAATTGTATTGGTGATTTCAATTATTATTTTAGCATTTTACATAGTGTTGATAATTTTTACAAAATTATAGAAGCAGCCATGGAATGCTTAGTACATGCAAATGATACACAAATTTTCACACACACAATAATATTTATATAATATTACTTAAGGAGTTCTATTATATAATTCATTGTTTTCAACAAGGAACCATATTTTTCTTGTGAAATAATGTTTGGTTTATTTTTATTTTACAAGATTTCTGGGAATTTCAACAGTGTTAAGTTATTTTAAGAGAAATGTGTGCATATAATGTAAATAAACAATATATTTTAGGCATGCTGAAGTCAGCAGATTTTACCTGTCATCTGTACCTGTGAAACATTATCCTGGAGGAGCTCGGTATTCTGTTTAGGACTTAAACAACCTTTGTTGTCAGGTCCTTTGAAATCTAGGCAATATTGTAAAGGCCATATGAGCTTCAGGATTTTGTCTATCTTCATTTTCTGTTAGCTAAATCATAGATTAGAAATCCAAAGTCAGCTTTACCTTATTTTACAGAGGGAAGTAAAGAATAGGAAAAGGTGCCACGAGGATGTAGCAAGAATGGTGCCTGGAAGGTAGAGTACATCTGTGTTTATAAGGTCCATTAAACTTGGGGTAAAATCAAACTCCTATCTCATCTGACAAGATCTTGCAGGGACTGGTGTCCCCAAAGCTTTTCAGCCTCATATCCTGCTACTCTCCTTACGTTTCTCAAGTTTCTCCAATATTAGTAGAGCCACAGTGGTCTCCTTCCTGCCTCTGAATACTTGAATAAGTCATTACCTCTTCCAGGAACATGAATCCTCTGCTCTTCATTCACAAATGATTCCTTGTCGTTCCTGGTCTTCAGCATAGGTATAACCTCCCTTCAAAGGACTTTCTTTTCATTCTCTATTGCATCTATCCTCTGTTTTCCCAACACAGCACTTGTTACATATAGTATGTGGTCATTTTAGTAATTTATTTTGGTTTCCCCTGAATAGTGGGTTATTTCCAAGAGTGTCAGAAAATGTAGCCGAGTTAATTATTGTACACCAAATACTTAGCATGGAAACTCAATAAGTATTTTTAACTGAATGAATATTGTTTTAATATTTCTTATGGATCTTACACACACAAAAATCAAGTATTTAACTCAATTTAGCATATTCCTTCGTAGGACTCAATGTCTAAATATGTCAGCTCAACTGTTCTAAAGAATTAGATTTTTAATTGTTCTAGAAATAAGAAGATGTCTCTCTACTTTTTATGCTGACCAATACAAACTGGAAGGGGTGATTATATTTGTTTTCATTTTATATGTAATATATTTATATGATCCAAGTAAAAAAATAGAATAAGCAATAAAGATTTTCATCACAATTTTTCCTCAAGCAAAACCAATGCACTGTTCCATAACTTCTTTATTATTTTTTCAAAATAACAGCATATCTTGGACATTTTTAATGTGGTGTTTTAAATTTTAAATTAAACAGTGCTCATCTGAGCCACAAATATAGTCCATGTGACTTTTTTTTATCTCTTCTTCAGGGGGAAATATAATATTCTCTAAGAAATTCTGATTGTGCAGGGTAATATGTGCTTACCCTTTTTCACCCCACCCAATGCTACATAATGGTGGGTAAAATTAAAATAAATTCTGTTTACACTATGACAAATATTTGTTCAGAAGCATTACTTATTACTTGGTGCCACATACAGGTAAAAAAGCAATTCTACCAGGACTATCAAGAGGGCTCCACAGGAAGGAGTTATTTGAGACAGGGCTTGACATATAAAATGGATATAATTGAATTATGGGAAAAGGGATGTAGAGATATACATAAATCCTTTCCCTTTGTTAATAAAATAAAATGAAGATCATTTAGGGTTGACAATGGAGAAAATAATCTCTCCACTTGGGCAGCAATAAATTTACTATAAAATATTAGCTTGAATTGTATAAAATCCACCTTTCCTTTGGGGAATAATTCACATATTAGAGCTGCTCACTGTCCTTACTGACTTCTAGAGGACGAAAATCTAAGACCTCACTGAGCTGATTTCATAGTAGAGAAAGATATATAAACAAACTAGAATATATAGTACCTTTAGGATTAAAAAAGCTATGGGGAAAAGCTAAATCAAGATGAGAGAAAGAAAGTGGATTTTTGTGGGGTGAAATTTTAAATATAGTAGTCAAAGAAGACCTGAATTGCAATGTGGCATTTGAATAAAATCTGAAGGAGGTGAGAGACAGGTGTGATAAGTTGCACACAAGTTCACTCTTGTAACTTCAGGACCTAAACCAGTGTGAAACACATAGTGAGCACTGAATGGATATTTATTGGATAAGTGCATGAATAATTTAATTTAATGATAAGGAAAATGTATGTACCAGAAGTAAATACCATGAAAGGAGACTGGAACATTAGGTTGAATATATGAAAAAACATTTAATTTATTATGGAAAAAAATTAATCTTGCAGGCAATGAGGAATTTATGAATATTTTTATATTATACTTTTAGACTTCCTGATGGTGCCCTATATCATACTTCTTTGTTGAGAAAATAGCAATGACAAAGTGGTGAAGTAAAGAGAAACATTTTTCAGACCATCTAATTAGAAATAAACTGATGGCAAGTCCAGAGATATCTGATACTGGTGGTAGAGTTGACATAGAAGCGGAGGGCTCAGAGATTCTATTTTATGGGATACTGACAAGATTTCAGTTGTACAAATACAATTAATGATGAGTCATTGAGTGTAGTTGTTAACAATTTCCAAGTTTCTGACTCTATGACTGAGACAGAGCAATGGCGATTCCAGTCCTCCCATAACAAAGTCAAGAATATGGCCCTGACTGGTTTGGCTCAGTGGATAAAGCGTCGGCCTGTGGACTCAAGGGTCCCAGGTTCGATTCCAGTCAAGGGCATGTGTCTTGATTGCGGGCAAATCCCCAGTGGGGGAGTGTGCAGGAGGCAGCTGATCAATGTTTCTGACTCTCTATCTCTCTCTCTCTTCCTCTCTGTGAAAAATCAACAAAATATATTTTAAAAAGAAAGAATATGAGCAGTGCCATAACCAGTTTGACTCAATGGATAGAGCATTGGCCTGTGTACTAAAAGATCCCAGGTTCGATTCCTGTCAAAGGCATGTACCTTGGTTACAGGCACATCCCCAGTAGGAGGTGTGCAGGAGGCAACTGATTGATGTTTTTCTCTCATCAATGTTTCTATCTCTCTCCCTTCCTTTCTGTAAAAATTCAATAAAATATATATTTTTAAAAAGAATATGCACACTTTGGCTTGGGAAAGAGAAACGCTAAGTTCAGTTTTGTACATACTGATATATTCAAAGTCCTTAAGGGGAGATTTGCTGCTGTAAAACATAGGCATGTGTCTGAAAGCTGAAAAAGACTTGGCTTGATTTGACTATTATGAAAACCAGCTATCAGCATGGTCACTTAAGCGTTGAAAAATATTCTGTTTATAATAGAGTATTTGTGATATTGCTAGTCACTTCCCATTACCTTTTGATCAACAGGAATGTCACTGCCAGAAGCAATTGACTTTGACACTGTGAATGTATTTAATGGAGTTCAGTCATAGCTGTGAGTTTCTTATGCTACCCACTTCACTTTTCCTATAATCCATTATTATAACTTTGGGAGATGGTTATATTGAGTGACCTCTAGGACTACATGTTTGACATAACATTTTAGTAAATATAGTAATATATAGGCCAACTGATAAATCTCAGCTTCAGTTCATGGTGTTAGTATCACTTAAATGAACTTGGCAAATAGCCTTTTTAAGAATATGAATGATGCTTTCCCAAAAGACATTATGTCTTTGTGCTCCAGTGGGTCACACAATTCTAACTTTAAAAGGCTAAGAAGAGGTTTGTGTCTTTTTTATTGCCTTATCAGACATTGTTGGTACTATTGACACTAGCTCAACTATCTACCATTTGAATATATGTATATATATATATACAGTATATTATTAGTAAATTTAGCAAGTAATATTTGGACTATAACTATAGTTACTATGAAATTTTTAATTTTTGACTTAGGAATCCTATGAAATCAAATCTGGTATTAACTGAGCAATTGATCAAATATTCATGTAATGCATGTTGTAATCTGCTTCAGTTTTATATGATCATCCAGAACTCAAGAAATATAAGGTTTATTTTAGAATTATATTTTAAGATATTAATACAAAGCTAATAATACACAACACTATATATAATATGCCAAATGCAAAAGCCAAGTTATAGCAGACAGAAAGGATTTCATGATATGAAAATAGACTTGCAGGTATATATGTGTGTGTGAATGTGTGTGTATGAGTATCCTATATAATAAAAGGGTAATATGCAAATTGACCTTAACAGCAGAACCACTGGGAATGACTGGTCACTATGACACACATTCACCACCAGGGGGCAGATGCTCAATGCAAGAGCTGCCCCTGGTGGTGAGGGCACTCCCACAGAGGGAACTCTGCTCAGCCACAAGCCAGGCTGACGGCTGCCAGCATAGCAGTGGTGGTGGGAGCCTCTCCACCCTCCTCAGCAGCACTAAGGATGTCTGACTGCAGCTTAGGCCCGATCCTCCTGGCCTAAGCCAGGAGGTGGACATTCCCCGAGTGGTCCCAGACTGCGAGAGGGCACAGGCCTGGCTGAGGGACCCTCCTGAGTGCACCAGGCCTCAAATTATATATATATCACTATATATATATATAGTTTGATCAAATTTTTTCTCAATTTAACATGACTGTTCTAATTAGCATTGGACTAACAGGAATATGACTGTTAATGTGACTGATATCCAATGAGGAAAAAGGCCTGTTTTCTGCATTTGCAGCTTACTTACTATCTGCTATGTTTCTCCACCATTAGTCTGTTTTTATATGTTTAAACTCTTCCTATTAGAGACAATATCAGTTTATCAGTTGTAGGCATTAGCATTTAATTACTCATAATTGATTTGCAAATCATCATTCTAATCAACCACAGAGTTTCAGGTCTGGACATAGATTGAATGTCATTTTCACAAGGTGAATTTTCTGTGTCCCTTATGCGATGTGTTTTTCTTCCCAATTTCTGATCACCAAATATGAGCTATATAATTATAACATTTATCTAAAACGTCTTGGTAGTGGAGAGAGGGGGGCAATCTGCTTCTATAATGCCGTAAGGGTGTTTGTACCTGTCACATTTGATGAAATCTAGAAGAGGTATTCCTGTGTTTCCGTTAAACAGCATATAAGCCTACAACAATTTAAATCATAACAAAAACAACAGATTCATTATTGCGAACATTAAGTGCTTTTAATGCATACAGAATATTTAACATAGGACCTGGCATATAGGGAGATATAGATAAGTGTTATCCAGTAGTGATATTGGTAGTAATACTGGAACTGCCACACCAATGACACCACCATGACCATCACTACTATTATTACTTGATTTGTGCCCCATAAAATGGGATGTCCACTCATTTGATTATCTTTCCTCTAATTGAAATGAAAATAGAGATTAATTTGAAAGAGTAATACACTGAAAGAGAAAAGGAAATGCTTACTTGGTATAATGTAGAAATATTATCTATCTTCTTTTTTTCTAAAATATATTTTATTGATTTTTTACAGAGAGGAAGGGAGAGGGACAGAGAGTCAGAAACATCGATGAGAGAGAAGCTGCCTCCTGCACACCTCCTGCAAGGGATGTGCCCACAACCAAGGTACATGCCCTTGACCAGAATCGAACCTGGGACCCTCGAGTCCGCAGGCGGACACTTTATCCACTGAGCCAAACGGTCAGGGCTATCTATCTTCTTTTTACTTACCCAATAAAGGTTCTAGGAGAGATTAGAATTAAATGTTATCTAAGATGCACTCATCCAGAAATGCTTAATTGTTATCATTACATATATATTACTGTTGTTTTCGAAATACATTGCTTAATTTCATTTTTTTTATTTTTGCATTATCAGATCAACATAAAACAGGGTCATTGTTAAATTAAAGTGATAATAAAGTAATTACTGTACCATTTTATGAGCAAAAAGTCATAACCAGAGCCATCTGCAAATTTTAATACATTATTTACTGAGTTTTCTAGATCATTAATAAACTTGAATGATAATAATATGACTAACACTGACTTCCAATGAGCATAATAGCCACTTTCTTCTATAAGTATTCATAACATACTGACTTCTGTGTTTTCCCATCATTAGTCTGTTGGGCAAACATAGAAGTAAAAAACATGTCAAAAGTCTTCCTATGGAAACTGATATAAATTATTCCTATGATAAAATTATTAAAAACGGTATCACTTCTTTGGCTAAAAAACAAACATGAAAATATTATTCTTTCCCATTTTACAGTTATGGAAAAATTTTTCTAATCCTTTTTCCTTATTCAATACTTACCTCTTTCTAGCTTGTTCCAAGCACATAGGCTATGTTCTAAATCAGAATATAAATTCATTAAAAAATTCTCATATTGAGACTAAGCCACTATCTTTTTGTATTCACTTGGCCATTGCAGATACATGTAGTTTTCAATAGTGAGATCACATTATGACTCATAATAAGATAAGAAAACAATTCAAGCTTAAGAAAAACATATTAATTTTTTTCTTTTAGAAGACATTGTTAAAAACGCCCTTAATGAAGATGCTTGCCTATCATGGCACTAATCTTGCATGGGGTTCAAATATTTACTGCTTCTGGATTGTGGTCAGCCCAGCAAAAGTATGAGGATATGATGAAATCTACTTTAAGATACTGCACTTTTTTGCTGTTGTTAATTTTTTTAAATTTTGTTTTATTGCTTAAAGTATTAAAAATGTCTCCTTTTTTCCCCCCTTGACCTTCCCCTGGCCTTCCCTACCCTCTAATGTCTTGTGTCCATTGGTTATGCTTATATGCATTCATACAAGTCCCTCAGTTGATCTTTTAACCCTCCCCCGAACTCTTCCCAGCTCTTCTGCTGTAGTTTGACAGCCTGTTCAATGCTGCTCTGCCTCTGTATCTATTTTTGTTCATCCATTTATAATGGTCTTTATTATCCATAAATGAGTGAGGTCATGTGGTATTTTTCTTTCATTGACTGGCTTATTTCTCTTAGCATAATGCTCTTTAGTTCCATCCAAGCTGTTGCAAATGGTAAGAATTCCTTCTTTTTTACAGCAGCATAGTATTC
Organism: Murina feae; assembly: GCA_004026665.1. Lineage (NCBI taxonomy): Eukaryota > Metazoa > Chordata > Mammalia > Chiroptera > Vespertilionidae > Murina > Murina feae. The sequence goes on from PVJC01032916.1 coordinate 11,459, forward strand.
CATTGTGTAGATGTACCACCGTTTTCTAATCCATTCATCTGCTGATGGGCGCTTAGGCTGTTTCTAAATCTTAGCTATGGTAAATTGTGTTACTATGAACATAGGGATGCATATATCCTTTCTGATTGGTGTTTCTGGTTTCTTGGGATATATTCCTAGAAGTGGGATCACTGGGTTAAATGGGAGTTCCATTTTTAACCTTTTTGAGGAAACTCCATACTGTCTTCCATAGTGGCTGCACCAGTCTGCATTCCCATCAGCAGTGCATGAGTATTCCTTTTTCTCTGCATCCTCTCCAGCATTTGTGGTTTGTTGATTTGTTGATAATAGAGATTCTGACAGGTGTGAGATGGTACCTCATTGTTGTTTTGATTTACATCTCTCGGATAAGTAGTGACTTTGAGCATGTTTTCATATGTCTCTTGGCTTTCTGAATGTCCTCTTTTGAAAAGTGTCTATTTAGGTCCTTTGCCTATTTTTTGATAGGATTGTTTATTTTCTTTTTGTTAAGTTATATGAGTTCCCTATAAATGTTGGAGATTAAACACTTACTGGAGATAACATTGGCAAATATGTTCTCCCATGCAGTGGGCTTTCTTGTTGTTTTGTTGATGGTTTCTTTTGCTGTGCAGAAGCTTTTTATTTTGATGTAGTCCCATTTGTTTATTTTCTCTTTAGTTTCCAATGCCCTAGGAGTTGTATCTGTGAAGAAATTACTTTGGCATATGTTTGAGATTTTGTTGCCTTTAAGTTCCTCTAGTATTTTTATGGTTTCCCATCTTACATTTAAGTCCTTTATCCATTTTGAGTTTATTTTTGTGTATGGTGTAAGTTGGTGGTCTAGTTTCATTTTTTGCATGTATCTGTCCAAGTTTCCCAACACGATTTATTGAAGAAACTGTCTTGACTCCATTATATGTTCTTGCCTCCTTTATCAAATACTAATTGAGCATATTGGTTCGGGTTGATTTCTGGGTTCTCTATTCTATTCCATTGATCTATAGGTCTGTTCTTATGCCAGTACCAGGCAGTTTTGAGAACAGTTGCTTTGTAATACAGCTTAATATCTGGTATTGAGATCCCACCTACTTTGTTCTTCTTTCTCAGGATCACTGCAGCTATTCGGGTTCTTTTTTTTTTCCGGATAAGATACTGCACTTTTGAAATAGACATTTATTTGGAATATTGAATTATCACTTAGTTTTCATTAGCTGTCATAGGTGGTTCCTATAAGAATAGGCTCATTCTCATATATATGGGGAGAAGAATGCTCATACTCCATGATTGGTGGTGAGTGGTGAGCATCACAGAACTAATCAGCTGAATAATTGGGCTGAGTAGTTGGAGACCTGAAAAACAATTGCTTTCTTATCTCACAAATAGAACTTCCTTTACCAAAAAAAGGCAAGATGAAATGTAGAGATAAAATCTCTTCATTATCTAAAAAGAAAATTGTCAAGTTGTACAAAATAAGAAAAATACACACTTTAGATCCACTTTTAGACTATACTCCAAACCTTCAAAACCATCCAAATATGGACTAGTTATAAAATACATAAATAATAATCTGTTAATTTTGTTCTAAAAATACTAAATACAGCAAGTATTTTATTAATTAAAATAATTCAATATAAATTTTATTGGCTTTATATAGAAATTTTAATATGGAAGGAGGATGATGTCACTTCTCACAAATCTATAAATCGAGCAGTTTAAAATCTTACTAAATAATCACCTTCAAAATTATTTATCTGCTAGTATAGTCTTCTCAGAGAAACAATGAAAGAAAAGAAGCACCAAGCATTTATTTTCTGCTTCATAACACAGCTAAAGTAAATAAAATAAAATTTCTCTTAAATGGGGATTTTTGGTAATTGTATTTGAATGTTTTAAGTTCTTAATTATAATAGTAAACAAAACTTGCTAATATTCTTCTTTTATCTTCAATTTAAATTTAAAAAATGTCTTATGAATACACAATTTCTCATATAATAGTGAATGTGGTATTTTATAAATGAAGTTAATTTGAATTAAAGTAAAAAAATTACATCATATATTCAATCACTTTAATTTACTGACCAATTGGAATAAGACATTAAGCATTTTCTGGGCTATATCAGATTTTACATAAAGACTAATGGAATTATAAGATTAGCACTCATTATACCCTAGGCAGTATGATAATTAGAATACGGGTAGTATTTTTAACTTGCAGCCTCCAGTGTGTATAATGAATAGTCAGTGGAAATATAATTGTTTTCACTTTGCAAGTTTAATCAAGCAAAGAAAAGATACTTGGTAACCATGGCAAAGAGAGTGATTAGTTGACCATTGTGATCCTTAAGATAGTAGAAAACTTCACTAGTATCTTATACATCCTAGGAATTTATAGAAAGGAGGGTAGTCTTTGACTGATTTTAGCTTCTCAATGAGCAAAAACAGTTATGCTTGCAGACTCAGACCAGAAGTATTAATAGATTAATTAATTTATTTGCTATGAAAATTTTCTGTCTAATCAACTTCCTGGTACACTATTAGCTTCTCTATGTCTCAAAATAACCCACTTAAATTAATCAAAATAAGAAAAGTTTAGTCAGTTATTTTAGACAATTGCTTTGTACAATTAGTTCCAGTAATATACAGCACTGAACAGAGATGGTTGTAGGGATGACTACTGACTACATGAACAGTAACTTTGCTTTTCTGATCTCATAATTAAAAGTACTTAGTATTATTATCAAATATATGATCGATATTTTAAGAAAAAAAAACATGAAACTGCATTTTTATTCAAAATCTTTAAAAATATCTACTTGAAATGTAAGATGGAGGGAAAATGAACTCAGGAGAAAGAATTGACATAATTTTCTTTATGGTTGATTGTTGCTTTTGTGGTTTATTTAAAGACTAGAGGGAATGTGTGGGGAACAGTAGATTTTAGACATCTGTGCAGAAGCTATTTATTGCATGTCTGACCTCAGCCCTTGAACTACTACATGACATGCTGTTAAATTGTTTGGAAAAAATACATGTGTTCATAAATCTGAAGAAAGACAGTATTTCTAAGTCATCATCTTGCAGAAACATCTACCAGAAAAAAAAAGATTGAAGAAATACTAAGGTATTAGCAAATCTTATGTAATTTATTTATTTTAGTCAAAGTAATGGTAACTAGTTATTTCATTAATTATATATTGAAACCATTATCTTCTATAAAGATCAACAATACTAGGCCCTGGCTGGGTAATTCAGTTGGATAGAGTGATTTCCAGGTACACCAAGGTTGCAAGTTTGATCCCTGGTCAGGGCATATACATGGAACTCCCATTTGACCCAGTCATCCCACTTCTAGGAATATTCTAAGAAATCAGAAACAACAATTAGAAAGGACATATGCACCCCTATGTTCATAGTTGCACAATTTAAAATAGCTAAGATTTAGAAACAGCCTACGTGCCCATCAGCAGATGAGTGGATTAAAAAAATGGATATACACAATGGAATACTACACTGCTGTAAAAAAAGAAGGAACTCTTACCATTCACAACAGCATGAATGGACATAGAGAGCATTATGCTAAGCGAAATAAGTCATTTGGAGAAAGATAAATATCACATGATCTCACTCATTTGTGAAATATAATGAACATAAACTGATGAACAAAAATAGATCCAGAGACAGAGAAGCATGGAACAGATCATCAAATCTCAGAGGCAAGGCAGAGGAGGGGGGAGGGGTAAGAGATCAACCAAAGGACTTGTATGCATGCATATAAGCATAACCAATGGACATAGTCACTAGGGGGAATGAGAGCATGTTCTGGGGGTGGGAGTGGCCTAGGGAGAGGTCAATTGGGGAAAAAGGAGACATATGTAATACTGTGATCCATAAAGAATAAAAAAAAGAATCAACCAATGAGTGCATGAACAAGTGCAATAACCAATCCCAGCCACCATGCCCACTGCCGTTGGTAGCTCTCCACTGCTGCTGCTCCAGGTGCAGGACACTATGGGTGCCGCCATCTTTGTTGGGTTAATTTGCATACTCACTCCTGATTGGCTGTGGGCATCATGGAGGGGTGGTCAATTTACATATTTGTCTATTATTAGTATAGATAGAGGCCTGGTACATGGGTGAGGGCCAGCCGGCCTGCCCTGATGGGGGGCAGGGCTTGGGGGCAGGGCCAGCTGGGGTGAAGGGCTATAGTGAGTTTGCTGGCTAGGCATGCCCCTGATTGGTGTGGGGTTCCCTATTGGGGGGCAGAGGTGGCCTGGCCGAAGTCCTTCTGGTCTCTGGTATTTCTGGTCATTCCACCATTTCAGTTGCTGGGCTTTTATTATATAGGATGTACAGAGAGCAGTTCAGAGTCAAAAAATGATTCCCTAAACTTCAAATAATTACTCCAAATTTTTTTGTTTGTGTGGCATGATTTTTTTAATTAAGCACATAAGTAATTTTGTGGGGTTTTTTTAATGAAGATGAAAATATTATAAAGGTCAATATACACAGCTTCTGTGAGAGTTGCAATGGGCCACTTTACAGTGGAAATTTCACTCTTACCTTTTTTGACATTGCCTCTATGGCACTTCTTTAATAACATTTCATTTTTTAAGTGCCTGCTTTGGTAGAATTTTATTTCAGCTTGTTTCTTAATATGTAAACAGTGATATTAAGTAGGAAGTTTCCTGCTTCCTGTGTTTGCTAATTTAAATATTAAAGAGAAATTGGAACTGGATTTATAACAGCAGAAAATCAAACACAAATAAGGACATTGCAAACCTGAGAATAAATGGCAAAAATTGACAATTGCATTGAAATTCACAGCATGATAAAACTACATTGCCATGTATAAATAAATCCAGAACCTATTTAGACTTAAACTTTAGCAAGCACTTGGCCATAAACTTGAAGATTCACTGTGAAGGACTGGCAGAACTCTAAACAAACATGTTGTGTAAGCAAGAAGATTTGGTCATGGCAATTTTGTGATCAAGTAAAAACCAATGATTCTGCTGCCTTATGTTCCTGAACTGCTTTAAAACTTTCAGAAATATTAAATCAACAATAAAGTTCAGAGAAAGATGTGCATGTGAACGTAACACTGTGTTCTTTCTAAGTAAGGCATTTTTTATGATATAAATAATATAGTAGTGGTTTGCAGCGGATGAAACTCAAGACAAAAGTTTTTTTCTACATTGAAGCTTTATAGATATCACATGGTTGAAGCTGAAAGAAATATTTCATTTAAAAGCCACATGTAAGGTTTAATATCTGAAAAGATTAAGATTTGAATTCTAATTTGGATTGTCTTTATTTGGGGCAAGTCCTATTGATGCATCCATCTTATATAAAAACTTTGAAATTTTATCCCTGCTACTTCTGGCTTCTATAAATGCTTGCTGGCTTAAATAATAAGGAAAATAAGATGACTCATTCAGAGAGGCCATTCAACCTTCTCCAGACGAAGTAATCAGTGTTGGCGACAGGCCAAGCCTTTGGTTGAGGTCTCAAAGTCCTAGCGCATAGGGCCCTTTAAGAACTTGCAAAGGGAACCGGAAAAAACCATATTTAGGAGACAAAGAAGGTAAAATCATATAAATACAGGAAACGTCCTGTGTGATTTCACCCCAGAATTTGAGAAACATTTTCCTCTGAGCCCGCGCGTAATAAATGTAACTCCATCTCTCTAAGCATTGCTTGGTTCTTCTCTGGTTTTTCTGTAACACTATGAGCAAGTATTTAATGATATAAATTAAAAGCAGGCTCATTATTCTGGAGAAAACTGAAGTGACCTGAAAGCAAATATGTTATGCTGCGATGCTAATTGTTGTATTAAGGGAGATGAACTTTTTACTTGAATTAATTTAATTTGGTTCCATAATATTTTATCCACCTACCTACCTACCTCCTTATCTGTTTCTGCATATACCTATCATCTCTGTCTACTTTCAGTGCTGTTGTGTGTGCGTCTGCAGAGTGGGGAGCAGAGGGGAGGGGAGTTCCCCTGGAGAAGACAAACTACACCAGTGTGAGGATCTGGAATTTTTCTGAAGGAAGTGTTGGCAGTTGCCCTGAGGAGATCGAGGTTCTGAGGCAGAGAATGAGAACTAATTCTGTGAGTCATGTCGTAGAGGAAGAGAGAGCATTTTCCCCTTCCCTGCATGGTTGGTGCTTGGGCCTGTCAGAGAGGTCTGGAGCCCTCCCACAGGTGGGGTGGTTTTCACTGGGAGCCACTTCGCTTCAGTGCGCATTTTGGAAAAGAACAATGGGGAATGTCTCCTCGTCGTTTAATGGAAGCACCTCAGCAATTAGATGGAAGAGCCAGAGTCGCCAGTCCCTGTAATGCACGCAAAATATTGAAAGATGTTCACTGAAGTCAGAAGTCTGATTCTCTGCCTTTGGAGCCCAACTCTGTTTTACATAAGAAACCAAGGAGTTTTGGGGTAAGTTTAATATACTTGTGTTTTCCTGTAATGCCACAATTGTGAAAAATCAAGGTGAGTTGTACTTTAGTTTGTCCATCATTTGTCACACTAAGACCACACATCCGGAGTTACAGCTGCTGCTTTCATTTCTCTACATTCTACTTGTTGATTCTACTTAAGATTACAAGCTTGATTTTAATTATTTTCCTTTTATTTTTCCTTTAGATATGTTTTGGAAAAGCTATGTGTTTATGTTACATTATACCTGATTTTCAATTCATTATGATAAATAGAAACTTGACAATATTTGTTGTCAAAGAGAGCATTCAATCTAATAAAGAGTCACTGACAGAGGTAAGCAAGTAGCTGGTCAAGTTCGCTTTTAGTTAAATTGCATTTCCATTATGCTGAGCTTCCTATATAGTGTTCCAAAAATCCCAGCTGGATCTCAGAGGTAATAAGAGAAAAGATCTTATCCTGGGAAAGATCTTGGCCCTGGCTTGGAGTCAAAATAATTAGAATAATGGACATTAAAATATTTCTCACTGATGAAATGCTGATTAGCTAAGATATTTCAAAACTGTGTCAGCCCTACGTAACGCAGCCCCATGGATCTAGTTGTCTTTGTGACCCTGACCTTAGGAACAGCGCCTGAAGCTTGATCTCTGAATGATCTTGATTCTAAGCATTGTTTTGGACATTAATCAAAATCGGCTTCCAGAATCATGATGATTGTCATATCTACTTTGGTAAAAAATTTCATGTAAAAATGTTCAAAATACTTATAAGGAGGTGACAAGAGTCTGACTCCATTTTTGTATGTTCGGCTGCTGACTCCTTTTAAAACTCACTCTCTCTCTTTTCCTGGTGCCCAAATTTCAATAAACTGATAAAGCAAAATTCTGAGTGCCCATTCCTTTGATGCTGCCCTGAGATTCCAGCAAGCAATCCCCAACTAGTGTGTAGGAGCTCTCATTCTAGCCCTACGCCCCAGCAACAATAAAAACCAGGCTAGTCTCTCCTTCTTGCTTTCTCAGACCATTGTGGAGCAGCTTGAGAAGCCTGTCCTGCTCTCTCCAAAGACATCAACTGTGTAAGTAATAAATCACTTTATAAGTTCTTGGTGTGTGTGTGTGGGGGGGGGAAATACTATCATTTTTTGAATGCACAGCCATCTGAGGGTGAGAAACAGAACAGGCAATATTGCAGAACAAGAGAGTTGAGAGCAAGAAAATCAAACAAGCAACATGATGGGAAGCTGGAGTGCCAGCTGCTTAGTCAAATAACTTAAGGACAGGGATATCCAGAATTCAACATTATGGTATTTGCAATGTTATAGAGACAATCCTTATCTCCTCAATAACTCAGTAAAACATCCTAAACATACTAAATGCCTTGCTAATAGCAAAGAAAAGACACAGGGATTCTTATCTGGGCTAATAGTGCATGAGCAAAAATAAAGAAATAAATTTAGTGGGAGAAAAAACAAACCAAATCAATATGTAGGGGCCATGGGCTCAAAGCCAAAGCTGATCCTAAAAATGAGGAAGATAATTAACAGAAATCTTGGAAGAAGTAATTAGAATTTCCAAAGATCATGTAAAGAAGTTGCACCTTAGTGTTATTATATGCAACTTAAGGAACATCAAGACCATAGTTCTACTCTGTGTTTAAATATATGCATCAGGACATGAACAAGTTTCACTATATACTAGAGTGATTTTTCTATTCCACCTTCTTTTCCTTCCTCCCTCCCTCCCTCCCTTCCTCTTTTCCTC
>PVJC01032917.1:0-19658 GCA_004026665.1 Murina feae
CTGGGTAGAGTAATCTTGGTTGTAGGTCCTTGCTATTCATCACTTTGAATATTTCTTTCCAATCCCTTCTGGCCTGCATAGTTTCTGTTGAGAAATCGGTGGACAGTCATAGGGGCACTCCCTTGTAGGTAACAAATTATTTTCCTCTTGCTTCTTTTAAGATTCTCTATTTGTCTTTAGCCCATGGCATTTCAATTATGATGTTACATGGTGTGGGCCTCTTTGGGTTCCCCTTGATTGGGACTCTCTGTGCTTCCTAAACTTATAAGTCTATTTCTTTCACCGGGTAGGGGAAGTTTTCTGTCATTATTTCTTCAAATAGGTTATCAATATCTTGCTCTCTCTCTTCTTCTGACACCCCCATAATGCAAATGTTGGTATACTTGAAGTTGTCCCAGAGGTTGCTTGCACTATCTTCATATTTTTGGATTCTCTTTTCTTTTTGCTCTTCTGGTTCGGTATTTTTTGTCTCCTCATATTTCAAATAATTGATTCTATTCTCAGAATCCTCTACTCTACTGCTGAATTCCTGTATGTTATTCTTTATTTCAGTCAGTGTATACTTAATTTCTGACTGGTACATTTTCATTTTTTGGAGGTTTCTAGAATATTCTTGAGTAACCTTATAACTGTGGTTTTGAATTCTATATCCTGCAGTTTTCTTTCTTCCATTCCTTTCATTTGTGATATGTTTCTTTGTCTCTGCATTTTGCTGCTTTCCTGTGTATGTTTCTATCTATTGGATAGAGCTGCTATGTCTACTTCAGTTGATAGAGTGGCCTTGTATAGTAGGTGTTCCATAGGGTCCAGTGGCTCAGCCTCCCTAGTCACCTAAGCTGGGAGCTCTAGGTGCACCCATTTGTGAACTGTGAGCACAGTCTTGTAGTTGAGCCATGATTGCTGTTGGTGTCACTGAGAGGAATTGACCTCCAGGCCAATTGGCTATGAGGACCAGCTGTGACTACAGTGGGAGAGTTACTGGGCAAAAGACACTCATGTGAAGTAGGACTTGCTTCAGGGGGGCTTTGGTGCTCACTGAGTCTGCCCTTTGAGTATGTCGCTTATGGATGTGTAGAACTATAATCTGGTCTGGCCTGACACTGACCACTGGGTACATGGCTCTTGGGTCTCCAGGGAGGTATAAAGTCAGCCATTGCCTGGGGGTACTCAACAGGAGCTACAGAGAGACCTACAGATTGCTCCTCTTTGTATCAGGTTTAAAAGTCCTCAGATGAAGCCCAGCTGTGAAGCAAGGCAGGCTGGTGCTGGTGTCAGGTGTTGGGCCTTTTATTGATAGGTTTGTAGCTCCCTGACCCAGCTGCAGCTTGTTTGACAGGTTTTAGCCTGAGCAAGGGCAGGCCATTCATATGCAAAAGTTGTTGCAGACAGCTTGGTTGGGATTGTAAATTGGGTAGGGTGAGGTCTCAGGGAATAACTAGGGTGGAGCAAACAGAAATGGCTTCCAGTCAGCCCTATGACCAGGGAGGTCCCAGCATAGGAACAATGATCCCTGCGAGCCTTCTGTCTGGGAGAAAGCCACCCCTGAGTTCCTGCCCCAATGCCATACAATCCAGTTCCTCCTCGTATGTGTCTGTGTTCCCCAGAGCCTTGCCCTAGTGCTGGAGCTCAGAGAAAATATGACCTTGTAAGTTTAGTTCATGATGCCAGCCTTTTAAGAGGAATAGTTGTGTCACTGAGCCCCAATCTGCACTGTTTTTTACAGCCCGTAGGTATTTCTTTTCCCAGGTCTGGGACCCGGGGCTGAGGTTCTGGTATGGGGCTGGGAACCCTTGCTCCTCCAGGTGGCCTTCACAGAGATGATCTCCCTCCTGATTAAAAAAGCGGCACACATGGGGTACCAGATCAGCCTCCACACCTCTTACCAGTCTCAGTGTTCTGTCTTCTTTACTTCACTAGTTGTAGGTCTTCCATTCCACCAGCTTTCCAACAGTTCTGGATGGTAGTTGTTTTGTATTTTAGTTGTAATTTTGATGTGGTTGTGGGAGGCAGCAAGTACAGGAATTTACCTATGCTGCCATCTTCAAATCGCCTCTCCATTTTCTTTCCTTTTTTTTTAAAAAAAAATATTTTTTATTGATTTCACAGAGGAAGAGAGAGATAGAAACATCAATAATGAGAGAGAATCATTGGTGGGCTGCCTCCTGCATGCCCCACACGGGGGATTAAGCCTGCTACCTGGGCATGTGCCCTGGCCAGGAATCAAACTGTGACCTCTTTGTTCATAGTTAACACTCTACCACTAACCCATGCTGGCTGAGCCATTTTCTTTCTTAAGTGCCTAGTTGCCTTATAGTAGTAGAAAACAACCACAATCATAAATATAGCAATACAAACCTCAATCTAGTTGCTTTCAGGTAAACTCAGTCTAAATCTGGGATATCTTAGTTAATACAAATAATTCAGCTACGTTCAGATTTAAAACATCTCACATTATCTCTCTCTCTTTCATTTCCTTGCAGTTTTTTTAAGCTTCTAAGCTTAGTGACCATGTTTGTAGGCACTTGGATTTATGAAGCTGCTATATGACATTTTTGAGAAAAGAGTCTGAAAAGGCTCTTTTCTTGATCCTCTTCTTTCTATGAGATTCTCCTACTTCAGTTGATCTTCTCTGGCATAACCATTAGGAAGGCTTTCGCCTGAAAGTAATAGAAAATAAACTAATAGTGCATTAAAACACAAAGCTATTTATTCTTTAGTAATAAGAAAATCTAGATACAGGTGGCCACAAAATTGTTCTGACATTTCAGTGACCTAGGCCCGTGCTTTCTGCTCTACCATTCTTTGTATGTTGGCCTTTCAGTGGTATGTTTCTCATGGTCACAAAATGGCCACTTCATATCTTGATGCCACATAAGCTTCTCATGGGAAAAAAAGAGCCACATTATTTGGGTGAAAACAATGTTATTTTTACAATAATCTGTGTCCCTTCATTGTTCCAGCTGCTGTATTTATTGACATGCCCTTGAATAAATTCCTGGAATAAATCAAAATACAATGTTCTCTTATCAAAGTTAATTAATGAATTGAACCTAAATGTAAAATGGTTTAAATAAACAATAGTGTGCAATTTTTTTATAAAGCCAACTAAGGGAAGAAGCTTGATTTTAGAGAGAAAGGGAGAGAGAGAGAAAGGGAGAGAAATTGAGAGAGAGAGAGAGAGAGAGAGAGAGAGAGAGAGAGAGAGCGCCATTAATATGTGAGACAAACTGCACTCTGTTGCCTCATGTACACACCCTCACCAGGAATCAAACCTGCAACCTAGGTATGTGCCCTGACTGGGAATGGAACCCAAAACATTTTGATGTAGGGGATACCCGACCATGGCAGCAATGTGGTTTCTGATCTCTACATTTGATTCTTGGACTTGCTGGACAGCTTTAATTTTCCCTGAGTTCTTTAAACTCAGGAAAGGAGGGCATGTTTCAGCAGACACGAACTGTGGCACCTTCAATTTCCAGGGAAAAGGACATTTTTCATTGCCATCTATCAAAACCACAATGTTATCTCCAGTGTTTAGCAAAATAGAGTGAATAGAGTGATTTTACTGATGTTGAAACTTGTTAGTTGAGAAAAGCTTTTACGAGCTGTAAATGGAAATTGAGAAGAATCTAAGGCTTCGTTTTATTTTGCAAAGCAGGAGAATCTTCCAGGATTTATTTTCTTCCTGACATTCTTTTATATCATGCATTTGAGCATACTTAACATGAAACAGAAATTTTTCATGTCTTTTGACCCTGAGCCATTTATATGAGAGAGACTTTTAAAACGTGAATATTTTTTACTCTAAAAACTGCACCTTTGAAATGGCATAAAACAGTGTTTAGATCTGCAAATATCACTGACATTTCTGAAGTGCAAACAATGTTTAATAGCATGGCAGAAATTTATTACCTCTGCATGAGCATAAGTATTGCTTAGAAGATTATGGTGTTTAAGAGTTAAATAAGTCAGTGGAAAATTTAGTATAGACTAGCTCTATGTAACCAGAGGTAGGTATAATAATTAGAAGGATTGTGAAACTCTTTTAATGGTTTAATAAATATGCCAAATATCTGTGGCAGCCTGCTGTTCCCTGAGCCCAGATTGCTGCTTTGTAGGTAGGTATCAATCTTCACTACTTGCTGTGTTCAACCTTTCTGAATATGTGATCAGGATCCATCTGTTCAGCTATATTTGTTAGTGTGTTTTCTTATGGCACAAATCCTTCAAAAATGTTCGTCTCCAAGTGGTGTCAGGATACCTGCTGGGTTTTATTTGTCAGATACAGTGATAGTATAATAGTCCTTAACCACAGAGAACAGACAGTAAAATATGCAAAACAGAAAGTTTTGTACTTATGCTGAGGCCAAGGCTGCCTTGGAAATAAACAGTGGTGCTCCTGACAAATGGGTCAAAAGGGATGGTAATTATGAAAGACTAATGACCCAGTGCACAGATTTATGCATATTGAAAGAAAATTAATTAGAAGAAATATTTTAATATTGCTATTTGCCCTTTCTTTATAATAGAAGTGTCAGAGATAAAAGGAAATTAGTAAAATGTATATGAAAATAATATATAAATTTATTAATAAATAAATAATAACAACATGATATAACAACAAAGACATGATATAAAAACATGATATAAAAACATTGATAAAAACAATGACTGGTAAATTTATTAAACTTATTCTAATATATCCCTGTTTACCACGTTAAGAATAAAAACACTTTCAGAGTCTTGATTAATTTCCCTTGTGATGAAGTATTTACAACTTTAACTTTAACTTTAACGTCATATGCTCTTCGAACTTGAGAGAAAGCAACATATCAGACCATGTCTGAAAACGGGTTCAGGTAGGAATATTCCTGCTCTGTCTAGAGTTTGTCCTTGTGGTTTATTAATAGTCATCACAAATGCTGGCATCATGGGAAAGTGTCTTCGAATTAATTTAAATGGGAGGCCAGTGTCAGATGGGGACAAATCAATTCTTGGAATCAGAACAACCTCTCCTTCCACAGATCCTGTTAATACTTCAGCTTCAAAAAACACACTCATGCAATTTGTGTCAGCAAGAACTTTATATGTATCCCGCATACACGAGTCAACATTTATTTTTAAATTGCCAGTGTGCATCTTCTTTTTCCTAAAATATATTTTATTGATTTTTTTACAGAGAGAAAAGGAGAAGGACAGAGAGTCAGAAACATCTATGAGAGAGAAACATCGATCAGCTGCCTCCTGCACATCTCCTACCGGGGATATGCCCGCAACCAAGGTACATGCCCTTGACTGGAATCGAACCTGGGACCCTTCAGTCTGCAGGCCGATGCTCTATCCACTGAGCCAAACTGGTCAGGCGCCAGTGTGCATCTTATGTACTCGTCAGTTGGTTGGTCAGATGGTCGGACATATATATGGTAGGTCACTTAGACTTTTATATATATATATATGGCTATAGATATAGATATAGATATAGATATAGATAGATATATAGATATATAGATATATAGATATATAGATATAGATAGATAGGCCTGGTGCACAAAATTTGTGCACAGGTAGGATCCCTAGGCCTAGCTGGCGATCAGGGCCAATCTGGAGGTGATCAGAACCCCCGCTTGCATCCACCTTGGCCTGGCACCATCCACTCACCTGCTCCACCATCCTGTTGCAGTCCCACTCATTGGGACTCTTCAGGGCCTGCAGTGCCTCCATTGCCACCCCCTTCAGCAGTGCATCACTGATGCCCACCATGTTCCATGCTGCCCTCTGGTGATCAGTGTACATCTAACTCCTGCCCCTGGGAACAATTTGCATATTAGCCTTTTATCATATAGGACTATGACTTGGATCCTTGACTGAAAATAGGGCATGTGAGCTCTCTCTGTTGGCAACTGGGAATTTAGTAAGTGCTAACATTTAGGGACTACCACTCCTTATTAACGGAAGAATCTGGTGATTTCTTAAAGATGGAAAAATGTTTTTAAAATTAGCACAGATTTTAATGTTGGAAGATGTGATGCTCTACCATTACCTTTTAAAATTTTTGTGCTGATATTTTTCTACAGTTCTTTCCCTTACAGTCTTTTCCATGCTTATATACTTTGAGAAAAAAAAATCAGAAAAATAATTTACTATAAAATGGATTTGAAAGTCTCCTTGAGGCTGATTGTCCAAGAGACAAGTATTTTCAACTATTTTTTCTCATTTAAGAGGACATAGAATATTTGACCTGAAAAGGAGAGTTCTCCTATTTTACAGGTTAATTATTTTGTCAACATTTATTGAGTGCTTACAGATAAGCAAACTAGAGTTCAGAAAGTCTAAAGACTTTGCCAAATTGATAAAATCAGGCCCATAATTTCCCCTTTTCATTTTGTATTATAAACTTTTGTGCCACTATTTAGTAGTAATTTGTACTTCTGATGCATTTTTTATTTTGTACTATTAATTTATTCATTATTGTTGTTATTTTATATAATGTGTCTAGATTGATCTCATGTTTGATAATTACTCACTGTATTTTCTCACATCTCACATCTTCTTCTGTAATCATTTTCCATATACCATAAGTTAATCTTTTAATAGAAACTTTAGTGATGCTTCATCCTTAGGGTTCTCTATATTTAGATTATGTTATTTTCAAATAATGATAGTTTTACTTTTTTCCCCCAATTTGGATTCCTTTTATTTCTAGAAGTGCAAGTAATTTTTATGTTGATTTTGTATTTTTTCTTAATTTATTATTCAAATAATTTTTTAGTGTTTCTAGCTTGGGGTATTTTGAGCTTCATCAATCTCAATGTCCATATCTGTCCTAAGATTTGGGAAGTTTTCAGACATAACCTCTTTAAATAATCCTTCTTTTGCTTTCTCTCTCTTGTCCTTCTGGAACTCACACAATGTACCCTGCTTCCCCGAAAATAACACATCCCCCGAAAATAAGACCTACCTACAGTTCGTCTCTCACTGAAATATAAGGCACCCCCCCCCAAAATAAGACCTCCCCGAAAATAAGACCTCTTCGCTAAGAAGCCCCCCGAACATAAGGCATCCCTGATAATAAGGCCCCCTGAAGCTACTGTAACTCTGGACTCAGGGCCATAGCAGTGGGCGCCACCACGCAGCTCACTGTTGGCTGCAATGTAGCCGGAGCAGACAGGAAGTGCGAGGTCTCTTTTAATCAGAACCCACGCAGCCACCAGGACAGGCTACCTCCTGCTGCTCGCTCTGCCCTGATGGAGTCTGGCTGACTCACAGTTAGACAGTGAGTCATGCAGGGCAGGAGTCTGGCACATTGTGTGGACACACAGGTAATAAATTTCCTTTTTTTTTTGTTCAACAATAAATGTGTACCGTATTCTTCTTCATGGAAAAATAAGACATCCCCCCAAAATAAGACCTAGCACATCTTTGGGAGCAAAAATTAATAAAACACTGTCTTATTTTTGGGGAAACAGGGTATATAATCTTTTGTATATTTTGTCCCATATGTTTTCTTCATTGCTTTTCATTTATTTTTTCTTTTTGTTCTTCTAACTGCTAATTTCAAATGACCTGTTTTTGAGTTCACTAATTCATTCTTTTGTATGTTACAGTCTGCTGTTGAATCCTCTATTGAATTTTTTTAGTTTTGTCCTTGTATTCTTTAATTCCAAGATTTCTGTTTGGTTCTTTTGAAATTATTTCAATTTCTTGATTAAACTAAAGTTTAATGCTTTTTTACCCTGCTTTTATTTACTTGTCTATATATGTTCTCCTACATCTCATTGAGCTTCTTCAAAATTATTATTTTGAATCTTTTTCAGACAATTTGTAGATCTTCATATATTTATGTTTGGTTGCTGGAGCTTTATTAATTTCCTTTGGTTGTGTCTCATTTGTCTGATTGTCTGCAATCCATGTAGCCTTGCATTGTTTCTGTACATTTGTGAGAGAAAACTCTTTTTCCGTCTTTACAGACTGGTTTTTGCAGATAATGACCTTCTACAGGCATGTACCTAGCTGATGTTATTACCTTCTGGATCACAGTTGAGTGGAGTTAGTTCACATGACTACTGTTGCACAGATAGTGGGGTCTATGGTTGGTGGACTTTTTACCAAAGGCTCCGGCAGGTATGGATCCTGTCTGGTCCCTGGGTAGGATGGACTACCTCTAAGACTTTGGTCAGTAGGGCTGATACTTAGGAAAAGGCTCCATTTTAGGGTTTGCAAACATTGGGCTTGCTTCCAGATGCATGGATGCATATGGCTTCCAGTGTATCTCTGGGGAGGGCTTCTGACAGTTCACTGGACATGTTGCTGGGTGGGCATGACTGGCCCTGGAATGCAACTTGGGGGGCTGGAACCAAATCATAGGTTTCCCCTTGGGGAAATGGACAGGTGTGTTTCTTTCCAAGTCCCTAAATACACAGGACCACTCACAGACTGTGGCTGAGAGAAGTTGGAGCCAGGTTTCAGGACTTCTTCTATAGCCACAGATGGACTGAGGTTGACCAACCTTCCTGTGGGAGTGTGGACAGCATTCCTCCTGGAAAGTCCTTGGATTGGCTGAACTATGGCCGAGAGGGACTAGAGCTGGGTCACGATTCACTGGTGGTCTGTCACCCAAGACATGGAGGGACAGGTTTAGTCCCTGGACACTTGTTGGATAGTGCTAGTAGTCCGACAGGACTGCATTTATGTTCACAGGGGGATGGAGCTCTTTTGGAGTCTCTACCTGGGACTACAGTTGGCAAGTCTGCTACCTGAGCATGGCCTGCTTTCCAAAATAGTCTTTCTTGGTCTTAGGCTTCGCCAGGGTTTTATAAGCTCCCACTTGGACCCCAAATCACCCACAAAGGTACTTTTGTCTGTGGATGTCTGCCAAACTGTTATTGCTGAGGAAGAATATGAGCAGGGGATTTCCTACCATCTTGCTAATGTCATCCTTCCATAACTTTTAAAGCTTTGCCTTTTACATTGACTTCTTTACTATCTGAAATTGAGTTTTTTTGGTAACATGTGAGCCAGGTATACAATTTCTTATT
The DNA here is from genome assembly GCA_004026665.1 of Murina feae. Taxonomy (NCBI): domain Eukaryota; kingdom Metazoa; phylum Chordata; class Mammalia; order Chiroptera; family Vespertilionidae; genus Murina; species Murina feae. The sequence goes on from PVJC01032917.1 coordinate 9,036, forward strand.
TTTTTTTATATGGGAAACAAAGCATTCCAGTGTCATTTATTAGTAAATATTCTACCCTTTCTCCAATGACCTTCAATGCCATTTCATATTAAGTTTCTCAGTGTGTTTGTGTATTTGGATGGCACTATTTATAATTTCTTTATTAATTTGTGTACTCCTGTTTGAATAGGACTTTTCTTATTTTGCGTATAGTTTAATAGTAAGTGTTAAGGTCTTGGGGGAAAATTCTTTCACTTTATTCTTTCATTTTAGTTTTGTCTTTGCTCCTTCACATAAACTTTAGATATAATTTGTCAAACTCAACAGAAAAATATTTTTTGTAATTTCAATTGAAATCACATTCACTATATAGCCTAATTTGCAGAGATTTGTCATCATTATTATATAAAGTGTTTTAAGAGTATGGTATAACTCTTCTCCTCTGCTATTTTTAATTGTATTCTTCTCAACTCTAAATATAGGAATACCCTAGACCACTCAATGGGGAAAAGAATAGTCTTTTCAACACATCTTGAAGGAAATTCAGAAGGAGTGGCCAGTGAGGTCAAGGACAAGGAGAGTGTGTTATCAAGAAAGCTGAGGTAAGAAAGTTTTTCAAAACAGATTGACTGGACAACCACAGCGATGCTTCTGAGATGTCAACTAAGATGAGAACAGAGAAGTGGTAAGATGAAGATAATTGTCTTACAGTGGCACTTGCAATATATGGGGTGTGAGAGACAAAATAGTCCCCCTTTGAATGGCATCCAGATTGAAACAAATTTAGGCCACACTCCAGATATCGGCATCAGAATCGGCAATTTAACAAGATATCCAGGTGATTCCAATGCACAATAATGCTGGTGAAACACTGGCTTGGAATGTTGAGGAGTTTATTGAACACATACTGGGAGTTCTAAAGGACATAGTAGAAGGCTTTGGGGGTGGGAATAGAGGCAGAAAAGGTTGAGTGAGCAGAGAAATTGAAAAGAAAACATAGGGATAAGAACTCTTAATCTCTTCAGGCTGCCTCTCAATCTGTACTCTTTCCTCCAACTCAGAATGTGGTGGATCATTCCCATGTCACTTCAGTTATTTTTAGCAGTTTTTAAAAAATGAAGAATTACAGTGGTGTTACTTTCCTACTAATTTTCTAAATGTTTACAACGCTCAAATGTTGTTTTTATAATAGGACAAACTAATATAAAACATGTATTAAGGAAATACAAGGTTTAAAATGTTAGGTGCATCATAATTTGCTATTCTGCAGGAGCTAGCCTATTAGCTGTTTATCTGCCAGTTGACCCATTTACAACCTTCCAGTTCTTTAGAAATCAGTACTATCTCTGGAGATAAGAATAAGACCTTAGTGCCAATTGAAACTTCACAATTTTTCTCCTGGCTGTGACTTTTCTTATCTGATTTGGCTACCTCTCTGGTGTAGAGCCACTGTTAATCATGTGGTCAGGCATAGCTCACTGATCTTACAGAGGTGTGGAAGGGAGGCTTTGATAAAAGCAATAAATATAGAAAGGACTGATGGCTTTTGAAAAATGATCCATGAAACACAGTTGTTTAGAGACTTTCATAGTATACTTTTATTCTTATGTGCTTTAAAACTGTTGAAGCTATGCACCTACAGCCTGCATTGTCTTTTTATACCAATCAGAGTCATTTCATACCATTCAGAAATATATTTCCTTCTCCTGTAGCAGAAAATGTATTTAGTCATTCTATGACTCAGAGTTACAGTTCCCTTCAACAGTTCCACGCTCTCTGTTGGAAACAGCTGAACTTCTTTTATAGATTTCTCTATCAGCCAGAGTGCAGCACTTATACAAATTCTTATCTCTTGACCCTTTTCATATTTGATTCAATTCAAATGAACCTTAAAATAGCATGAATTTTCTAATTTAAGTTGAAGTAAAACATGACCTTTCTTATGACTCAATGATTGCTAATCAGTCCAGATCTTGTGAGATTTTTGTAATGGTATAAATAAAAATTAGGTTGAGTCCACCTGTGAGAGGAAAGATAGTTATCAGGTAAAATGCTGGTATAAGACAGAGTTTATGGCATTATCTAATACCAGTTTTTATAATATCCATTGTTAAATATACAATGCCTTTTAAAAAAATATATTTTATTTATTTTTTACAGAGAGGAAGGGATAGTTAGAAACATTGATCAGCTGCCTCCCGCACGCCCCCTACTGGGCATGTGCCCGCAACCAAGGTACATGCCCTTGACCGGAATCAAACCTGGACTCTTCAGTCCTCAGTCCGACGCTCTATCTGCTGAGCCAAACAGGTTAGGGCTATACAGTGCCTTTTATTGCATAAGAAATGTTTTAATGCAAATTATTTCATCTTGAACCACCTATATAAAAGCGATAAACAATCATATCGACTCTATTTTTAAAATATATTTTTATTTAATTCAGAGAGGAAGGGAGAGGGAGAGAGAGAGAGATAGAAACATTAATGATGAGAGAGAATCATTGATCAGCTGCTTACTGCAACCTGCCCCCCCCCCCCCCCCCCCCCCGCCACTGAGGGCATTGGCACTTAACAGGAATCAAACCTGGGATCCTTTAGTCTGCAGATTGATGCTCTATCCACTGAGGCAAACCAGCTAGGGCTCAACTCTATTTTTTCTAGTTTTTAAAATATATTTTTATGGATTTCAGAGAGGAAGAGAGAGAGAGAGAGAGATAAGAGAAACATCACTGTTGAGGGAGAATCATCAATTGATTGCCTCCTGCACGCCCCACACTGATGATCAGGATTGAGCCTGCAACCTGGGCATGTGCCTTGACTGGGAATTGAACTGTGAGCTCCTGGTTCATAGGTTGATGTTCAACCACTGAGCTATGCTCCCTGGGCTATATTGACTCTATTTAGAGGTGAGAATATCAACTTTAACAGAAGTTTGGATGAAGTTGATTCCAACCCTCATGGATGACTTTCAGAAGTTTAAGATTTTAGTGGAGGAAGTAACCACAAATGTGAAGATAACAAGAGAACTATAATTAAAAGTGGAGCCTGAAGATGTAGTCAGACATGAGATATGCTGTCATCTCATGATAAAACATTAATGGATAAGGACTTACTTCTTACAGAGGAACTAAGAAAGTGGTTTCTTGAAATGGGATCTACTCCTGGTGAAAAATGTGTGAAGATTCTTTAAATGACAACAGAGGATTTAGAGTATTATATAAGCTTAGCTGATAAATTAGCAGCAAGGTTTGAGAGGATTGACTCCAATCTTGAATGAAGTTATACTGTGGGTGAAATGCTATTAAACAGTATCACATGCTACAGAGAAATCATTTGACAACAATGGCAAACATCATTATTGTCTTATTTCAAGGAATTGCCACAGCCAGATTAAGATTCACTGAAGGCTCAGGTGATGGCTAGCATTTTTTGCAATAAATTATTTTAAATTAAGACATGTACATTTTTAGGCATAAATTCTACTGCACACTCAATAGACTACAATATAGTGTAAACATGAATTTTATATGCATTGGGAAACCAAAAAATTTGTGTGACTCCTTTTATTGCAATGTTTACTTTACTGTGGTGATCTGGAACCAGACCTGAAATATCTTTGGGGTATACCTGTACCTAGATGGCAAGGCCCCTCCCAATGAATCAGAATATGTGGGTGTAGGGCCCAGGCATCTGAATATTTAAACCTCCTAGGCAATTCTATTATGCAAAAAGTTTGAAAACTTCTGCTTTATGGGAATCAGGACTTCATTTTAAAATTATGTACATTCTTGTATGCCATACAGCTTATCTATAAAACAAAAAGTCTGTGTGACCACCTCAGAGTGAAAAATATTAGATCAATTCAGTGGTTGGTGAGTAGAGAATTCCTATATGAAGGCTCTGTTTTTCCTTTGATCAAAATATTAGGTAGGTGGTTATATTTATTATAGATCTTTCTATGTTTTCTTTCTGTTTTGTTATTTGAACATGTAACTTCCCATGTACTAATTGAATAAGCTGTCAGTTCAATATTTTTTGTTCCTTACTTTTTATTCTTGTGTTACCTATAACTTTGTTTTCAACTCCATTTCCCCCCATCTCAGTTTGGTTAAGTGAGAGGATTGATATGTGCATTTAATAGATTTCAGTCCCTATCCTCTCACCCTCAGCCAGTCTCACCATTCACTGTTAAATAAAATTCATATTCAAAGGACTTCATTCTAAATTATTTGAAGAATTTCATTTGTCAATTATCCTTTAAAATTTTTTGAATCTTTCAATGCCCATATTCTTTTATGTTGATATACAAAAGTATGTGTCTACAATTTCTCTGTAACATTTTTCTATGGTATACTGGGGCTCTCGAATAATTTTGTAGGAAGGAATGACTTTTCTTAGAAGCTGTAAAATTACAATACAAGTACTTGTGAGGATGTGGAAAAAAGGGAACCCTAGTATACCATTGGTTGGAATGCAGACTGGTGCAGCTATTATGGAAAACAGTGTGGAGTTTCCTAAAAAAAAGAATTAAAAAATGAAACTGCCATTTGACCCAGTGATCCCACTAATAAGAATATATCCTACGAAACCTGAAACACCAATCAGAAAGAATATATGCACCCCTATGTTCATAGCAGTCCAATTTACAATAGCTAAGATCTGGAAACAGCCCAAGTGCCCATCAGCAGATGAGTGGATAAAAAAGCTGTTGGTACATTTACACCACAGAATACTATGCAACTGTAAAAAAGAAGGATCTCTTACCCTTTGAGACAGCATGGAGGAACCTGGAGAGTATTATGCTAAGCATGATCTCACTCATATATGCTGCATTAGAAGTCATTATGTGACTCCAAAGTCTAACTCCATGGCTGGAAATATTTTTGTATGCCTGTGAAGCTGGAGGATTAACTTTTGTTTTTTTAGTCCTGGGAAGAGACTAAGTTATCATGGGATTCTTCCTGAGCATAATGGCTACCACAGCAGAACTGTTATACTTTTGATTTTCATTAAGATAGGAGGATTGTGTCAAAGTCAGGCAACTGTACCTTATTCACTGTTTCAACAGATTTGGAGAATTACAGTGTTATTGTCATTGCATAATAAATGCCATTATCTTTCCCAGCTAAGTTTTAAGGGGTGACAGAGGATTCCAGGGCTACTGCTTAATGTTAAATTCCCTATATTCTGGATAGTATGACAGAAAATTAAACAGAGAATAGATGTGTGTGTGTGTGTGTGTGTGTGTGATCTCAGATCTTCAGGTCTATGTTTCCATTACTGATGGCCCCTGTGGTCCTTTCAAGATGAAAATGATTGGATTAAAATGCAAGAACGGCTGGGCTCACAATTAAAATCATTTTGAATTATGCTTCAGGAGCATAATTACAAATATGATTATCCAGTAGTCAGCTTCTGGTTTCAATATGTGCCACATGGAAGTCAGATGTGTACACCCATGCAAGGACTGATTTATTGTGACAGCTCAGATGTTTACAGCTTGCACTTTGTACTTGAGTGGATTTCTTTGGAGAGAATTTAGTCAATGCTTTTGAACAAGTTTTTGTTTGTGATTGGTTATGTAATAGGGATTTCAAGCTCAATTTGGATAATAATCTTGTTCCCTGAATTATTTCTGTATTCTGCCAATCCACTACAACTTTGCTTGCAATCCTCTGTATGCTTTCCCACTTACTTCTTTAATCATTCTTACTAATAAATACACAAAGGCTTTAGGGAAATAAGATATTTTCTTGAGCTGTATTTATAATTTTTCATTTTCTAGTTTCCTCAGCTATAAAGCGAGATTGGTAAAAATGCATGTATATCAATGTGGCTGATAAGTGCTTTATAAATTGAGTTAAAAGCCAATGCAAAGTCTGAAAATAGCAGTCCTTAGGAAATATTAAAATATGCTCACTACATTTTATTTTATAATACCAATTCATTTCCTGGAGTATAGAGTCCATGTGTTCTGTGTCTTTGTAACCTACCATGGCACAGAATAAAACAATTTACACAAAAGATATTCTGTATAAATTAATGAACACATCTTTGTAACCTGACATAAGTTAGCCTATCAGTCAAATATTTAGCATGGTTTTTTGGTAGATGTAACTTCAGAAAATTAAAGATGCATGGGAGCTATATGTCTCCTTATCTATAAACTTGTTACCAAACTTGTTTCATATGTTATAATGAAAGCAAGTCTCAGACCACATTCTAGCACATGTGCAAACATTATTAATGAGCAGGCACGAACACAGTTGCATGACATATTTTTGTAATCAGTTCCTAATTCTGTCCTATTAGGACATCTAGGCACTTAGTCAAAGCACTTCATATGAAAAATTCTCTGTGAGGCAGAGTCTATTATCATGTTCATGGGCTCAGGTGACAGAATTCCTCATTTAGTGCCATTACATAGATCCGAAAGAACAGAGTTCTAGATCTAGGGTGCTACTTCAGATGTGTAAAGCTGCTGGTCTTGACAGATTTTTCAAACTCCTTCAGAAAGGTCTTGAGGTAAATGCTTTCTAGACAACCACGTATCCACGTGCTAACGAACCAAACCTCTGGTGCAGATTTAAATACCTGTATTAGGAAGGTTTGTAGTAGGTATGTAGTGATGGCCTCTTGAGACACTAAATAACCAACTCTGGAGTATGTATTCCTGATTAGGGCACTTCAGGTGGTAACTATCAAATATAGGTTGTAGGAAAAAAGTTAATTTACACAACGTCTATGCTGAAATTTCTAAAAATAAATCACAAACAATATAGGAATGCTACTCCTTCTTTACCTCAAATACCCTCTGAAAAGACACTGTTCTTATGATGAGTGATTCTGATATGTTCTGCCTTTGCAATTTGGGGTGGGGAGTCTTAGGACATGCCTAAAGATAACAGACCTGCACTTCCTTCCCTATCCTGATGTAGGTTATGTTTGAGATCCTCTCTTAAGGGCTTCTTTTTGAGGCAAAGAATCTGGTTGGCTCTCATAAATTGCTGTTATGTTCCTTGGACACATTGCAGATCTAAAGCAAACTGCCTCAGTGATACAGATTTAAAGGACCAAAATGCCTTACAGAAAGTGAAAGATTATCTACCACCAATAGCTTTGTATTTTCATAGTATGTGCCTCATATCAAGTTCTGTGTCATAGAAATATAGATCACAGGTCTACAAACTATGACCATAGGGTCAAATCTGCCCTCCTGCATCATTTACTTTATTTGTAAGGAAAGTTTTATTCTGAAGGGAAACCAACATGCTCAATGTTACTAATCATCTGAGAGATGCAAATCAAAACGACAATGCGGTACCATCTCACACCTGTTAGAATGGCTATCATCAACAATTCAACAAATGACAAGTGCTGGAGAGGATGCAAAGAAAAAGTAACCCTCGTGCACTGCTGGTGGGAATGCAGACTGGTGCAGCCACTGTGGAGAACAGTATGGAGTTTCCTCAAAAAACTAAAAATGGAACTTCCATTTGACCCTGTGATCCCACTTCTGGGAATATATCCCAAGAAACTAGAAACACCAATCAGAAAGGATATATGCACCCCTATGTTCATAGCAGCACAATTTACCATAGCTAAGATTTGGAAACAGCCTAAGTGCCCATCAGCAGATGAATGGATTAAAAAACATTGGCACATCTACATAAAGGAATACTATGCTGCTGTAAAAAGGAAGGAACTCTTACCATTTGCAATAGCATGGATGGACCTGGAGAGCATTATGCTAAGTGAAATAAGCCAGTCAAGAAAGATAAATATCACATGATCTCAGTTATTTGTGTAATATAATTAACAACATAAACTGATTAACATAAATAGATCCAGAGACAGAGAAGCATGGATCAGATCATCAAACATCAGAGGGAAGGCAGGGGAGGGTGGGGGTAAGGGAGAGAGATCAACCAAAGGACTTTCATGTATACATATAAGCCCAACCAATGGACACAGACACCAGGGGTGTGAGGGCATGAGTGGGGGTGGGGGTGGGGGGATAAGAACACATATGTAATACCTCAATCAATAAAGAAAATAATAAAAAAGAGAAAATGTTATTAAAACATGGTCATGATCATTTATTTACATATTGTCTGTTTCTGCTTTTATACTATAACTATAGGCCTGGTGCACAAAAATTTGTGCACTTGGGGGGCATCCCTCAGCCCGGCCTGTGCCCTCTCACAGTCTGGAACCCCTCAGGAGATGTCCACCTGCTGCCTTAGGCCCACTCCCCAGGTGATCAGGCCTAATCTGTCAGTCAGACATCCCTTTGGCAGCCCAGGAGCCCTCAGGGGATGTCCACTTGACAGTGGGGAGCAGGCCTAAGCTGCAGTTGGACATCCTTAGTGCTGCTGAGGAGGCAGGAGAGGCTCCCACCACCACCGATGCTGTACTGGCAGCCATCAGCCTGGCTTGTGACTGAGCAGAGCCTCCCCTGTAGGAGTGCACTGATCACCAGGGGGCAGCTCCTGCATTGAGAGTCTGCACCCTGGTGGTCAGTGTGTGTCATAGTGGCCAGTCATTCCCAGAGGTTCTGCTGTTAGGGTCAATTTGCATATTACTCTTTAATTATATAGGACTATATAGGATAGAGGCCTGGTGCATGGGTGGGGGCCAGCTAGTTTGCCCTGAAGGGTGTCCCAGATTGGGGGGGTCCTGTTGGGGTGCTTGGCCAGCCTGTGTGAGGGGCTGAGAGCAGTTTTCAGACTGGCCACACCCCCTTCAGGCTGGGGATCCCCACTGGAGTGCCTGGCCAGCCTGGGTGAGGGGCTGAGGGCTGTTTGCAGGCTAGCCATGGCCTCCAGCACTCCAAGCTCCCAGTGAGGCTGGCTGGAAGTGGCTATCTGGGATTTATTTATCTTCTACAATTGAAACTTTGTTGCCTTGAGCGCAGGCCACAGCTGGCCAGGGCAGGCTGGAAGCTTGGCTTCCTCCATCGCTGGGGCAACCAAGCCTCCTGCTTGCTCCAGCTCTGTGGCTGCCAGCCACCATCTTGGTTGGGTTAATTTGCATATAGTCACTCTGATTGGCTGGTGGGCGTGGCTTGGGGCAAATAACAGAGGTGCAGTCAATTTGCATGCTTCTCTTTTATTAGATTAGATAGCTGAGTTTAGTAACTGAGAGAAAAATGCAATGCCAGTTATATTTACTGTTTGTCTTTTTGTAAAAAGTTTGTTAATGCCTGATACAGATTAGAGTGGAGTAGTAAAGAGCATGCACTTGCTTCTGAGTTCACTCATCTTTTTATGGGGATACTATAGGCCTGGTGCATGGGATTTGTGCACTGGTGGGGGACATAGCCTGTGGGGATCCGCCCACTGTGGGAGCAATGCTCATGCAGGTCAGATGAGCAGCTGTGGTCCGCCATCTGAGTGTGTGCTCCGTGGTCCAGCATCTTCCATTGAGCTGGAACACTTGCCTCTCCAGGGTACAGGGTCTGGGCTGGGCCCAGGGACAATAGCACTGAGAGGATGCAGAGTAAGCCTCAGTCCTGTGGTGGCCACAACACCACATCCAAGCCTCCAGAGTAAGCTCTACAAGCCCTGCAGTGGCACTGTGTGGACTGCTGGCATCTGGAGGAGGTGGCAGGGAGAGAGGAGGAGGAGCCTGGGGCAAGGAGGCTATGATCACAGCCTGAGCTCCTGCCCATCGGCCCAGGGTTAGTAGCAGGAGCAGCTGCTCATCCCTGTCAGCTGAGCAGTGCTCTCACTGTGGTACCACATTGACCACCAGGGGGCAGCTCCTCCATTGAGTGTCTCCCCCTGGTGGTCCAGCGCATCATAGCTACTGGTCAGCTGGTCATTCTGGTCATTCTGCCATTCAGTTGCTTGGCTTTAATTATGTAGGGAAATTTTACCTATCTCATAGGATGTTGTAATGATTAAGTTATTGATGCTTGTAGCCTGGATAGTGTGGCTTAGTGGTTGAGCATCAGTCTATGAACCAGAAGGTCACAGTTGGATTCCCAGTCAGGGCACATGACCAGATTGCGGTCTCCATCTCTAGAGTGGGGTGTGCAGGAGGCAGCTGATCAATGATTCTCTCTCATCATTGATGTTTCTATCTCTCTCTCCCTCTCCCTTCCTCTCTAAAATCAATAAAAATACATTTAAAAATGTTATTGATTCTTGTAAAACCATTGGAGCAGTGTTTGAAGCAGTGTTTATTAATTGTTAGTTGTTAGATGAAAGAACTTAAACACAATCTAAACTAATAAAAGCGAAATATTAAAATTAACCATTTCTCTGAGACAGGGTAAGCCACGCCCACCAGCCAATCAGAGTGGCTGTATGCAAATTAGCCCAGCCAACATGGCGGCCGCCACTCACAGACCTGAGTAAACGGCTGTTTCCATTGTGGCAGGAGCGAAAGTGAAGCTGCGCCCGCTCAGCTCAGCTCCACTTAAACTGCCTCTAGCGAAACACAGATTTGAAACAATATAACGATCATAGAATCCTCGGGAGCTGAAGGAAAGAGCAGCCGGGGCCTCACCACTAAGTAACATTGTGTCATTATAGATGCTGCAAGGTGAAGCAGAGAGGAGGCTTCAGTTAGAAGGCCGCCTTAAAGGAACAGTGTATCAATTATAGAAGATAAACAAACGCCAGGCCTTAAAGGAACA
>PVJC01032918.1:0-19627 GCA_004026665.1 Murina feae
ATTCTTCCTTCTTGTTCTGAAGTGGAGGAAAAGAAGAAAGAAGTCCCCTTCTGCTCAGGGCTCCCTCACCACTTCCTTCCTCCCCTCCCCCTCTCCATCCTCATTCCCTGCAAGGTTCCAGACCATGTGTGGTGAGCGAGTGGCCTCACTGTAGTGAGGCCCCATCCACTAGTCCAGAAATTAAAGTGCCTGGAGAAAACAGGCTAATCAAATTACGCATTCCTCAGAACCACTTGTAAGCCAGGTACGTTCTTTCATCTTAATTAGAAATCTGAGCAGTTCCTGCCGTCGCCATAATCAACATTTAAACAGCGCTGACCCCCATGGCGCTAACCTTGAGAGCCACACACCCTCCGGGGGGCTGGGGGCTGCCCCCTCCCTGGAGACGGGGTGCTGTGAGGCTGTGGGCAGGTGGAATTGCTAGGCTGCCTTCTCCATGCCCCATGCCTTCTCTCCCCAAGGGCACACAAACACAGAGTCTCAGTTTATCCAATTCATGCCCCACTACCCTTCTGATGGCCCCCTATAGACCTCCACCCTAAACCCGATTCAGGGCCTCGTGGCTCTCACCTAACACTGGCTGGCCCACACTCGGTGCTGCCGGCCTGTGCTCCTTCTACAAAGTGCATCTGACCCTGTTGGTCCCTACAAAACGCTGAGGTTCCATAGAGCCATCAGATACAACCCAACACCGTCCCCCTCGCACACGCCCCAGGCTCTGCGGTCCAACCTCTGCCTCCCTCTCTATGTCACTCCCCCATGGCACTGAAGGGGTTCAGAGTGTGCTACCCCAAAACATGCTACTGTGGCAGCAGGATTCCTTTGAACTGAAGGCAATTTTTAAAGAATAGACACAGGACAAACTCTCGCCTCCTCTCTCCAGCAGGAAGGCAGGACGATTCTTAATCACTGGAGACAACTCCAGCTCTTATCAGCCCCGAGCTGGCATCAGAGGAATCTACATAGCAAATCTCGCTAAACAATCCTTATCTCCCTTTATTTACCTTTTCACAGCGGGCCACCTTTAAAAGCCCAAACCCTGTTCTTTGTCTTGTCACTTCTCTACAAATTTATTGCTTTCTTAAGTGAAATAAGTCAGAGAAAAGACAAATATCACATAATCTCACTCATATGTGGAACCTAAGTGACAAAATGAACTGATGAACAGAGTGGATCCGGAGACATGGAAGCAGGCACGGGTGCAGAATCTCGGAGGGAAGGTGGTGGAGGGAGAAGGGTGGAAGGTGATCAACCAAAGATCTTGTATGCATCTCTGCATGGCCCATGGCCGCAATAGGGAGGTGAAGGACTGGGTGTGGGGTGCGGGCGTGAAGGGGAGAGGGGGGAGGAGAAGGCCAATGAGGGAGGAAAGGGGACATATAACAATAAAGAATTATTAAAAACACACACACAAACATGTATCGCTTTTTGTTAAGATGCTATATAAGCCCAAGTTCTAACCACCTCATCTGAGTTACTCATCACTGAGCTATCCCTTGTGTACGAGCAATGTGCACTAGTATTTTAACTGTGTTTCTCGTTAACTTTTTTTCTAATTTTCATGTCCCCAGGCAAGGAACCCAAGATGGGTAGAGGAAAACAGCTGTTGTTGTTTTGCCTTCCCTATGATACCGAGCTGCCGCATCCCTGCGAATACCATGCGCCTTCGTTTTCTGACCATTTGCGCATACCATGCAGCTACCAGGAATCTTTTCCTCGGCTTTACAACCTTTTAACCTCGTCAGCTCCTGTTTAGTCTTTAAAACCTTGCCAGGAAAGCACACGTGCACACAAAGGCTTGTGCAGGAAGGTTCGCAACAGAACAACTCGTAATAGCCCCAACCTGGGCACCGTCCAAATGTCCACCACTCGGTGAATGCACACACTGTGGTACATCCGGCCAACGAACCATGACTCAGCTACAGGGAGGGACAAACCACTGTTACGTGTGACAGGGAGCCTCAGAAACACTATGCTAAGGAAAATCAGCCAGACACACAGACCATCTATTACATGATTCCATTTCCACTAAATTTCCACTAAACCCGCAGAGGCCGAGAGCATCTTGGTGCTGGGTGGGAACAGTGCACAGGCAGAAGGCACAGAGTGTTCGTGCACGAGCTCGTGGTAATAGTGGCACAGCTGCTTAAACACCCAAATTCAGTGAAGACCTCTTTGCTAATTTCGTTGACCTTACCCAGGCTGCGTCCCTCTGAGGCTGATCTCTGCCCTACCCGGGGTCACTTGAGGCTAGAAGAAGTGTATTGTTTAAGGGATTGAAATAGAAAACAAAACCTGTGTTCGGGGAGGTTGGTTTGGTTTTAGTGGCTTAGCAAAATGTGTCTTACCTTTTGGCCGCTGGAGCCAGTGCTTTTGGAGAAGAGATGGTTGAATGACATCAGGAAGGTCTGAGGCTGAACTAATGGAAGGTCTGAGGCTGAACTAATGGCCTACAAACCCAGACTCCTAAAGTAGAATTATCTTAAGGAAAGAGGGTTTCCAGTTGAGTGACCTGGGCTCAGGTCAAGGTCAGGGAAGTGCCCAGGAGAGGGCTGGTGCGGGCAAAGCTGTGTAGGTGCACAAGTCCTCTGGGCCGGAGAGCCTTGCACAGCTGGGACTTTGGTAGCAATGGCTGAGGTATGAGTTTGACCCATGAGGGCTGCAGGTTTGAAGCCCCAAGTTGAGGCTCCACTGTGGTCTGGCGGAGGCCAAGGTCAGAGGACAGGAGCCTGTGGGCTCTGTCAGTAGGAGAAGCCGAAGCCACAGCCAGTCAGAGCCATGCTGGCTGTCAGGCTGCAGCTCTCTCTGCACCAGGTGATGGCAAGAGGGCAACCGCATTTGGACCACGATGCCACCAGAATCACTGAACAGTGCGAGGTGCTGGGGGAACCTCAGGAGAAACCCCAGGCTTATTGCTAGTCAGGAAGGCATGCTCTCAGGCATGACTTCAGGTGCGGGTGAGTACATGCAGCGACTCACACCCTCCTCCCATGTTTCCTCCTGTACCTGTACCTGAAGGCAAGGACTGTCTGCCATGTTTCACTGCATCCTTAGCACAGCTCCTGGCACATGGTCGGTGCCCACCTGGGAGCCAGGGGTGACCCCTGCTCATCCCAACCCACTGCATAGCAGCAATCAAGCCCCTGGCTGGGTTCTCTGCCCCAGGTCAGCCACCCCAGGAGGGGAGCAGGGACAGGATGCATGTGAATGACTGGACACTTTTGGGGGGAGAGAGAACTGAGCAGGCTACAAGGCAGAATACCTAGCGGAAGAGTCCAAGTGAGCCTGGAGTTCATCCGTTCGCTTATGCATTCCGCACCTGCACTGGTGACCACAACGCCTGCTGGGAGGACCGCCGGTCTGGTCTGGAATATGACGTGATCTCACAGGGCATCCGGGTCCTACTGGCACTGCATCAGTTAGCATGCTGTGGCAGGTCACAGAATCCCTCTGCAAGAATGACCTCAATCATAAGGACCCTGCTGGCTCGTGTAGCAGGAAGAGCAGAGGTCAGGCGACCCGGAGCTGGTTCCCCCAGGGCGCAGGGGTGTGGCAGGAGCCCCTCTGTGCTCTCCCCTGCTTGGGTTCTATCTCCTGTCTGGTGACAAGATGAGCTGCAGCGGGTCAAGGCATCCCTCCAGACCTGACAGCATGCAGCGCACAAAGAAGGCAGACTCCTCTCCCTGTGGAGTCTTCCAGAAGCAAGAGGCCTGTTTGCAGAAGCTCCTTGGCTCTGTGTGTCTTACTGGTGTGAATGCGGACTGCACTCCCGGTTCCTCAGCAGTCGCTGGCCAGGGGACTAGGCTTGTTTCCCGGAGCCGCTGTGTGCGGGAGAGTGGTGAGTGCCAGACAAGCAGGGTCCCCAGGGGTTGTACAAGCAGAGATGAGGGTTGGCAGGCTACCCACAGTGTCCGAGACAGCCCCCGGGACAGAGCAGCCAGCAGAGCAGCGAGGCAAGGCCACAGGTGAGCTGGGTGGTAGTGAGCGGGAGAAGGTTCCAGGCACTGGGCTCAGCTTTTGCAAAAGCAGGAAGTTCAGGGACAAGGAGCTGCCTGGCAGAACTGCAGGGCCTGGGCACGTGAGGAACATAAAGCAAACCCAGCTGACAAGATGAGCGAGGTAGCGGGGCAAAGGCCCCCACACGCTGTCGGGGGCTGGGGCCGCAGCCAGTGGGAGCTGAGGAGCCGGCTCCTCGAGTTGCCTTGAGGAAGGGGCTGGTGTCAGGTGAGCTGGCAGCAGCTGGGGTATCTCTAAGGGGAATACCGCTGCACCTTCTCAGGAGAACCCTGGCCCTGGTTTTCTGAGCACCCTGAAGCTGTCCGTGGCATCCGCCATAGCTCAGGAACTTGGAGGTGGGCTAGGCGACGACGCAGGTAAGCGGCAGTATTGCTGCCTCGCTGTGGGTCATATAAGGTGGACAGGGGCATGTGGATAACCGGGATGAATCCAATCCCTTCCCAGCAGCCCAGAATGAAGCTGTCTCCCCCCCCACCACCACCACCACCACCATCCCGGCCCAGACATAAAGACAAAGAGACCCTGTTAGCAACAATAGTCAGTTTCAGCTACGCCATGAGCATGGTCACTATCCCATGGGGGGAGCGCTTCCCCCCTCAACGTTCTCCCCGGGCCCACATGGCACTGCAGCCCTTTCCACTCCTTCTCTGTGGTTACCCTTTAACAGCGCAAACCCCAAATTTCTGGCATCAAAGTTATTGTCTTTCCCATCCCCACCCTACTCCTCCTCTTTACTCCCCAGCTTCTTCTCCAAAGGCCGTCCACAGCCCTGGCTTCATGCTTCTCAACATATTACATTTTTCTCCAGTTGTTCAGTGGTTGACATCCCCTACCAGACTATGGATCCCTCAGATAGGCTATTGCCTTAGTCATCGTGAGGTTCCAGCAAGACAGACCAGAAATCACCCCCGCACTAGGCTCCGGCTGAAGGTCCCTCACTGCTTTTCGCACCAGTAAGCCCACCTGGCAGCCCTCCTGGGGCCCTGGCCCTGGCCCTGGCCCTGCTGTGCCATCCCCCCAGAGAGCTCAGGATCTGGAAGGTTCCCAGTGGGGATAAGGAGTGGGCCCCAGGTCTGCCCTGCATCCCTTCTCCATCTCTATCCTCAAGCTGAGCCTGTTGGATTTCAGGGCCAAAGGATAACATGGGAAAGAAAGATGGCGCCCCCAACGGCCCTCCAGAGGGCCATCACCCATCACAGGTCAGGCAATTGGTCCTGATGGGCAGCTGATAGTGATGATCAGAGGTCCATTCAGAATCCGCTTTTGCCCCTGTGTCTGCCCAGAGGTATCAGGGACCATGGTCCCAGTTAAGGTCAAGGGCGGCTTTGTTTCTAGGTGAGAATAGGGCCTTAGATCTTGGCAGAGTGACCCATGAATAAAAGATGCTCGATCCATGCATGTTGAATGAACCAAGGCAGAATGAATGAAGCCCCCACTCTCACCTGAGACCAGGCTGAGAGCTTCTGTGGGGCTACAGCACCCAGGGAAGGGAGACTCGGCCCCGGGTGCCCAGAGCATGCCGCGCGGGCTGAGCGGCAACAGCTTACTGAGGAATCAATAAGGAGGCGGCCCCGTCTGGGCAGGCTGACACGCTGTATACTGGCCTTCTGCAAACACAATCATCTCCTCAGTTATTAATGGGCCCCGCTCGCTGCCTCTTCATTAGTGCTCAAATATCAACAGAGAACCGTTTACTCACTATGGGCGCCTGCTCACGCCAAGCAAATTTGGACAGGGCTAGTCAAACAGGGAGCTTGTTGTTGGGCTAATGACAGAGCCCAGTGTAAAGTTTAGCAGCAGCAGACGCAGGCAGCCAGGGCACCAGCCGGCACTGTCCCCAGGAGCAGCCCGGCGAGGGCTGCGGGGAGGGAGGGTACCCCGGAGAAGTGGCTGTCCTGAGCCCCAGGCCACACAGCCGTGTCCTCCATGGGAACCTTGCTGGGTCCCTTCCACTGTGTGTGCAGTCATGACCTCTTCCAATCTTCACATTGACCCTGGGACCGGACCTGGCAGGAATTTAAGGCAACGTGGAGTAGTGGCTGAGGCCCCAGCTTAGCAGCTAGACAGAGCACAGAGCCAAGCCCGCGCGCCAGCTGTGTGGCTAGGTACCAATTAGTTGGCCCAAGGCTCGGCTTCCTCATCTGTAAAATGGGAAGCCCAGTAGCGCTTAGCTCATAGCGATGCAGGAAGGTTAAGTGAGCTAGTGCCCACACGGCGCTTCATCCCGGACCCCTCTTGTGTAGGTAAGAAGACTGGGGTTTGGACAGATGTGAGACTCCCATCAAGGTTGTGTGCTTAGGAGGTGGCACAGCCAGACTGCAGCCCATGGCTTGCAACTGTCCTCTGCATCTCCCCAGGTCTCTCTGCTGCGATGTGCACCTTCCCTCCCCCCTCCTCCAACTATAGCCTGAGCTGCCCTGCTTGCTCAGCTTGAAGCAGCCCCGCTGACCTACCCCTGAGGGCCCTCCGTGGCCCGCCGCTGGCACTCGCTCTGTGCATGTCCGCATGGCTGTTCTCTGCGTCTCTGGTGGAATGTCAGCTGAGAGTGGGGACCTGTCAGAAAGTGCTGTTCCTTCCCGGGGTCTCCCCAGAACAATCCTCCGGGCTCTGTGAGGGAGGAGCCTTACTTCCCCAGAGGCCCGAGTCCTAAGTCCCTCCTCCCAGTGGCCCAGGCTTGGGGAAGGCTTGAACAGGACACAGACACGGTGTTTTCCGGGACCTCACCACACACCCCTGCGGCCTTGCTGTACTTCCTCGTTCATCTGCTTTTCTAACCTCGGCTAATGCAGATGTCACCCCAGGGTGGCTCGGCTGGATTTCTTTCCCGCAGGAAAGGAATTCTGAAGCTTGAGTCATTTGAATCTGTGGCGCTGAAAGGTCTTCTGACCAGAAGGAACAGGAAAATGTCACTGGCTGATGGAAACAATATTAATGTGAAATGCCACCTTCTAATGATCGTACCTTTTGCTGCAGCTGCCAGCAAAACGGCACTTAGCTCTCTCCTGGGGGCCAGGCTCTGATCAAACAGTTCTGTACCTCCTTCTGCCCGCCCCCTCCCCTCAGAACCATGCATTTCAGGCCATCATGGCCTCCTGGCAAAGGGCGAGCACCCCCTGGAGGGCCTTGCACTGGCCTCCCTCATCTCCCACTCTCTCACCCTTGGGTGGGGCAAAGGGGTCCTGCTCCATCCACTTCAAACCAGGCCCTGGAGTGAGGGGCCCCTCGGGGCTCCCCTAGCACACAATGCCTTCCCTGTCACTATACCCTGCTCTGTGCGGGAGTCTTGTCTTTACCTCCTTTCTCCTCTCCGGACTCTGAGCTGCATGTAGGGGAGAAGGATCACGTCCATCCTGCTCACTGCTGTGTCTTCAGGTCTAGCACAGTTCTAGCACACAGTAGGCACTCTATAAGGAACAGGTGGAGAATAACGGATGAAGGAAGAACATTTCTGCTGGGCAAAGGAGAACATTTCTGCTTTTCCCCAGACTGCTCTGGTCCAAAGAGGTTCCCCGGAGTGCACTCAAGTGTGTGTGTGTGTGTGTGTGTGTGTGTGTGTGTGTGTGTACGCATGTACTCGCACTCTGTCTCATCCAAAGTGGTTGTTCCTGTCCTAAACACCTTCAAAGTACCCTCACCCCAGGCCAGTGAGGAGCTTCAGCCACCCAGGCTGACCTTACCTCTCAGTCCAACACCCCACCCCACAGACACTCAGGCCAGCCCTGGGCATGTCACATCTCACACTCTGGGCCCTCGAACAGGAATGCCCTTGCTCACCCTTTGAAATCCTGTTTATCCTTCCACCCCCCATCTAAGAGCACATCCCCTGGGAGACAGGATTCTAAAATGCCCGCAAGACCCTCCCCTGATCATTCCTTCAAACACTAATCTAGGTGCCACTGTCGGGAGCTCTGCAGATGTATTTCAAGTCCCAAATCAGTGGCCTTAAGAGAAGAGGCGATGCAGATGGACTGACCTCAGCCTTTGAAAGCAGAGCTCCTCCTGCTGGTCACAGAGGGCAGTCGGGGCTGTGGAAGCAGAGGAGGATTTGGCCCTGATACCGGGGTGGGAAGGTGGCAGGGGCCCAGGGGAGAGGACCCCAGAGCAACCTCTAGGAGCCACAGTGACCGCCAGCAAACCTTCAGCAAGGAAACGGGGACCTCATCTGACAGCAGTCAATAGACCGCTGAGCATAGAAGTGGGTTTCCCCCCCGAACCCCCATGTGAGACTTCCTCCTGTGGGTGCTGAGCCAGGCCACACTCTGGCCTCGAGAACAGGGGCATCAGCAAGCGTGGTGCATGGATCTTGTGTGTTTTTTCACCATTTTGTTTTTTAATTGTAAATTGTGGTAAAATACACATAAGAAGAATTACCGTCGCAGCCATTTCTAAAATTCAGGTTAGCACTGGTACTGACATTGACCCTGTACTTCCTCCTTTCTTGCCACACGGGAGCCCAGTTCCCGTCATCCCCCGCTTCCTGCCCCCCACACCGGGTGGCCACGAATGCTCTGTCTCTTGGGCATCAGCATTGTCTGAACTGCTTGGTTTGTGCCATTTGTGCAGCCAGAGAAGAGCAACCACCTCCTCTCTGAAAGCTTTGCTGACACCTGTGCTGAGGCTCCTGCCTTCCTTGTCCAGGCTCCCACTGTCCCCCCTGAAGCCCAGAGCCCAGCTGGGGGCAGCATTAGTGCCCATGTCCCAGTCAGAGAGCAGGACTTGAAGGCCCCTTGAGAGCGGGGACAGGAATGTGTTTACAATTGGTTCCCCGTGATTATCATAATAACTATCATAATTATCATAATAAAATGGCAGTTACCATAGATCCATTTGTTAGCATCTATTGCACTCTGTAATAAGTCCTTATGTAAGCCTCACTAAAAAACACAAAGGTGCCCTAGCCGGTGTGGCTCAGTGGATAGAGCGTCGGCCTGTGGATTGAGGGATCCCAGGTTAGATTCCGGTCAAGGGCATGTACCTTGGTTGCAGGCACATCCCCAGTAGGGGGTGTGCGGGAGGCAGCTGATCGATGTTTCTCTCTCGTCGATGTTTCTAACTCTCTATCCCTCTCCTTTCCTCTCTGTAAAAATCAATAAACTATATCTTTAAAAAAAAAAACCAAGGTATTCATAATGAAAATCATAACAATAACTCACACCATGCTGGCTTCCAGGCTAAGTATTTTACATGTATCTTTTCATTTAAACTTCACTGCCTTATGAGGTCAAAATTATTATTAGCCCATTTTAGAGATGAAAAGAAACACTCAGAGAGGCTAAAAAGAATAGCACTAATTTTCCAGAATCACACAGCCAGTACATGGAAACTGCGTGCTCACCTCGGGCTGAGCTCGTGGAATCACACAGGGGACCGAGGCGGCAGAGCTGGTCTTGCAGCGTTCCATCGGCCCGGCACCGGAACCACGTGGCACTCGTCCTGGGAGAGTGAGCAGGACTCCGAGAGGTGCCAGGGCACTGCAGGGTGAAGCCAGGGTCAGAAGCTGAAATGGGCCGGTCGTTTCAAACCAGGTGGGGAAAGGTAAGGGGAAACTGAGGCAGAGCCACCCACTCTCCAGTCCTCTTCTTCCGTCTGGGAAGTTCCTCGTTCAACCACGTGACATGTTAGACTCCAAATAAGGTTCCAAACAGGGTCCCACTGCTAAACACTGGAAACCGCCAAGTCCTTGCAAGCCTTTCAGCATAAAGATAAAGACTCAGAAAGAGTCATTAGCCCAAGTTCACCCCACCTTTCTGTGGTCAAACAGAGACTAGACTCATCTCTCCTGTCTCCTCTGGGTGACGGGAGGGTCCCACGGTGGACCAGCAAGACCCCTAGATTCCAGCGCTTCTGCTGCTGCCCAGGAGGCTGAGGGCTCACTGGTCTGGGAGTCAGCACGGGTGCCAGTCTCGACTCTATCCCCAGCCATTGTGTGACCTGAGGCAACTCGCTTTTCCTCCCTGGGGCTCAGCTTCCCAGGTCTGAAGTGAGGGTGTAGGTGGGGTACCTCCATATTATGTGCTTCCCTTCCCTGCAATGCAGGAGTCCATGGTTCTGTGCTCCTGGGAAGGCCCCCAAGCAGCGCCTCAGCCTCCCTTGCAGCTCTCACCAGGGGCATCCCGCCCCGACCTGGAAATGGGGAGAGACAGAAACAGAGCAGCTTCAGCGGGAGAGTGAAGCCAGGTGCAGAGGCCATGCAGGCGGGTGGAGTCGGCCGGGGGCAGTGATTTAATAAGGGCCCACTTGGAAATGATATCGCCCCAAATAATATAATAAACCCTAATTTACTCACATTTATCTCCCAGGGTTTTTGGGGGGAAGCATAATCTCGCCTGCTCTACAGTGATGGATTAGCGCAATGGAAACTCCACTGGGAAATAAAAAAATACATCTTGTAGCTTTGACGTGTTATTATTCAGTGTTATCTCATATGCCTCATTCCAGGCCCATTACTCATGTTCACTTTTTTCCCTTCCCTTCTGAAAAACTAGGGCTGCCAGTGTGGACCTCCCTTTCCATTTGCCTGAGCATCGCCTGTGTTAGCTTTCTTGGGCTGGGGGAGGGGAGGCAGTCCTTCCAGAAGATTCCCCAGGGGATAATGGCCACTGCGGTGGTCTGTGGTGGGCACCTCCCTTCTCCTGTCTGCAGCTGGCATCAGAGCTGCACCTGCCCTTCTCCAGGAGCCAACCTAGCCCCTGACCTCTATAGGGACACTTGACCCCCTAGCCTCTGACCTCCAGGACTGAGCTTGCTAAGGGCTTAGGGGTAGGAAACTCTCAACCAAGAAAAGGACATAGATTACCTCTAGGAGCCCGAGGGCAGCCAGCACAGCAAGGACTCCCAAGGAGGTGGGAATCAAGGGTCAGGGGGGATTCTGGGTCTTTCCATGGCTTCCCATTCTCTCTCCATCTCCTTCCCTCCGTCTCTCCCTCTTCTCTCTCTCTCTCTCTCTCTCTCTCTCTCTCTCTCTCTCTCTCTCTCTCTCCTGCTCCTCTTCCCCCTCTCTCCCCCCTCTCCCTGCCTCTGTGAATCTATCGCTCATATCTCTCCCTAGAGACTGGCTTTCTTTTATATGATTCAAATGGGCCACCTGGGTTCCTGTTCTCCATCATCTCTCCCACCAACTGTGTCCTGACTCTCCAATTCCAGAAGAGAGCCTGTGAGTGGCCCAGTGTGGGCCAGGAATCCACCCCGACCAGGCAGCTATGGGATGGAGTGCGGGGAGGGGTGTGGTTGAGGCCATGTGGTATTTTCCTGGCAGTCAGGCCCAAGGCTTCAGGGGGCAGTTCTGCAGGAAGGGTGTGCACACCAGGTAGGCTCTCTAAGGGGTCATTGCTGCTATGTAACCCCTCTAAGGCTGTTGCTTCCTTATCTGTAAAATGGGGACAGTGACAGAAGGAAATGAGGCAAGAAACCCAAGATGCTCTGTGAAGGGAGCGGGTTAGCAGTCAGCCCTTCAGGCCTCCCGTTCCTGCCGGAATGCCCTCTCTCTGAGAAGAAGCAGGCAGCCCCCTGGGATCTAAGCAAGGCCAGGCCACCGAGGGCCACAGGGGGGCCACCTGTGTGGTCCGTGCCGCTTCCCAGCCACCTGAAGGCCACAGCCAGCTGCAAACCTGCCTCGCCAGGAGAAGGGAGGAAGGAAGGAAGGAAGGAAGGAAGGAAGGAAGGAAGGAAGGAAGGAAGGAAGGAAGGAAGGAAGGAAGGCAGAAGGCCCGTAGCATCCTGGAGAGGCCACACATAATTGCTAATAAGCAGATGTGACCAAGTCTTAACAATAATCAAAGTAACCAGCTGAGAACTTGTCCACCTCAGGGTCTAATGGTTCCTCAGCACATTCGACCTTGAAGAGGCAGTGCCTCGCATGCCCCTGTGCCCACGCTGGAGCCTATGTCCTTCCTGCTGGTGGCAGGAGACTGCAGGCAGAGCCCCAAGAGAGCCTGGGGTTCTAGGCACAAACCTCCCCAGGCTGTCCCCTGCACGCCCTGTCACTGCCCGGGAGCTGGCCTCCACCTGGACAGGAATCTGCATGAGGTCCTACTTGGCACTTCACGGGCTGAGATCCTTTGGGTCTGAAAGAAGTCAAGCTCCCAGGTCAAGAAAACCCCTTTGAAGTCCCCTTGCACTTGTCCTCCTCTGACACTCTGCTGCCCCTCGCCACCACCTGCTCGCTAGACCTCACCTCTCATGGACACTTGGGATAAACAGACTTTTTTGTAACTCTTTGCACTGACTTAGGACATTTGTATTTTTCCTCTTATTTCATACAACTTATGGGGTGGATTTTGTTCATCCCATTTTGCTGCTGAAAAATATCACCACGGAGAACCTGATGAATTTGCCCAAGATCACACAGCTATGAGCAATATTCTCACCTTCTCCAGGGCCTGTGCTTTCTAGAGAAAACCTCCCAATTGCATTGAGCAGACTCCCTTTGGCTTGACTCTCCATTGCCCTGAGAAGCTGACCTGGGCCCACAGAACAGGGCTACCTGGACCACTGGCCTCATCTGAGGTGCAGAAGTGGCTCTTGACGTGAAATTGAAAGACCTGGACTCCTCAAGTGGCAGTTATGCTCCTACTACCCACATAATCTTAGGCAAGTTGTTTAACCCTCCTCATGCCTCAGTTTTCTCATCTGAGAAACTGTAAGAATATTTTCTACTTCACAGAATTTTTAGGAGGGATCAAAAGACCTAGCCAGCTGGAAGTTGTCATCATCATCATCATCATCATCATCATCATCATTCTTGGCCTTCAGATACCATCCTGTGATGGCCAGCCAACAGCATGTGTGTGGATAAAAGTGCAAGCAGATCCTTCATACATTTCCATGCATATTAGTGATATGTGTGTCCATGTGCCTTCCTCTCTCCCCTGGTGTCTCCTTGCTTGAATGTGCCTTTGTGTGACCACTTTCATGAACAGATTTCTCAGTAATGGAGAATTCACTGACCAATATTTCCACCCCACCTTGACTCCAAAACAGGTCCCAGCCAGAGGCAAAATTATGAGGTTGTCTTCAGTGACCTGCTCAGGACCTCCATGCTACCCTTCAGAAGCCAGAGGCACTTTATTCTTGCACCCTCCCAGCCCTTTCCAACACCACCACCCCCCCTTCAAGATGTAGCTCACCTGTACTGTATCTCCTCTCGGCTAATATATCTGCATTTATGGGCTCTTTAAAACTTCTCTCAGTCTCTCAAGGGTAGGATGGCCTGGAGCCTCTCTGAAACACTTTTATTAATCCCTTCTGCTTGAGCAGCCCTATCTCCAAATACAACAACAGTCATGGGACAGCCTGGTGGTCTGTGAGCTCAAGTTCACTGGTACCCCAAGTTACATCATCTTAGAAATACTGATGCCACTCCATAGCCCTGGATTCCACCACCTTATCTGTTGGAGTAGTGGGTATTGAGCAGTCTTTAGACCCTCTCCAAGGTGCTGATGTTTTTCTTGGTTGGCATAGTCTCCTTGTGTGTAACCAGTACTCCCTCCAACAATAGGGCCCATGAACACAGAGCCTCAGAGAGCGGATCAAGGTGGAAAAGGCACAATATACTTTTCCTAGGTAAGCTTCAATATTTACCTCTGCAAATGGGGCTAAGAATAATGATTCACAATAGTAATTGTGAGAATTACATGTGTTGCCTCCTGCACATCCCCAACTGGGAATTGAACTCTGAACTCCTGGTTCATAGGCCATCACTCAACCATTGAGCCATGCTGGCTGGACAACACACTTGCTTGTACTAAATTTCTCCAACACATAGTTTCTTCTCTCATAAAGGGAGATCAGTAACCCTGTCCTGGAGTTTCTTGGGGATGGAATTTTTCAGTTTGTACACAGCATGCACCAGATAGTAGGTGTGACCCTATCCTTTTCACACTCTGCATCTCCCCCTCCATCCAGTTCCTCTCCTAATGTCCATGGCCTTCAGTCTCCTCTCCGGAAATTCTGTCTTCCCTATGTCAGATTGGGTTGGATCCTCCTAGAAGAATTTCTGGTCTGGCCTCTACCACCATCTCCACCTCTCTCCACCCTCATTTGGGGCAGAGTCTTTTGAGAATGGGTACCAAGGGTTACCCTGACTTCCGTGCAGGGAGTAGCATGTCAGA
This sequence comes from Murina feae, assembly GCA_004026665.1. Classification (NCBI taxonomy): domain Eukaryota; kingdom Metazoa; phylum Chordata; class Mammalia; order Chiroptera; family Vespertilionidae; genus Murina; species Murina feae. Next base: position 14,127 of record PVJC01032918.1, read on the forward strand.
AAGCTGGCTCCAGAGCAGTCTGAGCCTCCTCATCCATGAGAGACAGAAGAGCTGCAATTGCCTGGCATCGCCTCCCCTTACTTTCTAAGTAAGCTCCCTTCTCAGCTGGGCAGTGTTCCCCTCTGTCTTGGCTGCTCCCTGCCATTGCCACGGTCTCTCCCACCCAAGACAGCCCCTAATGGGTCCAACCTCAGTCCCCAACAGCCTCATCCTTTGCTCTGTGTTCCTCTTCCTGTCTCTCCCTCTCATGTAAAACCCCAGTCTTGCTTCTAATGCAGAAATGGAATTATATACAAGGATTTGAAAGGACAGATGTGCAGGGAGCCAAATGGCACCAGGATCTCCTCTTCCCCTTTGATAAATTCCTTGGCTGATCCAGCAGTCTTTCAATTAGGCGGATTAAACTGTAACAGCGAGCTCTGGGAAGGAGGGAGGAGCTACTTGGGGAAGATAATAAGTTCTGTCAGAATGATCTCATGGCTCCAAAGGGGGAGGGGTTTCCCTCTCCAGGAGGTGGACTGCACCTCTTATTATGCCCAGTGCTTTACAGCTTAAAACATGTTGTTCATCCTCTGTATTTCATTTGCTCTTCACAGAACACTACCTATTTTATCAATAATAAAACTGAGGCTTAGAGAGTAAATGACCCAAAGTCACACAACAGAGCCTTAGCTTGACCCTGGCAATCAGGGTGCTCCCATGAATCCCTGCCCTGTCCAGGCTCCCAGCTGCCCCATCACACAAGACACAAAAGTCCCCGGTAACTGGGAGAGTAGAGAGCTTGGCAGCTGCCCCACCCTCAGACGTGCATGACTGCGTTTGGACAGGTGACTCCATTAGACTTGAGAAAATGAAGTGCCTGTTCTGTAGGCTCCAAAGACAGCAAAGCCTTAGACTTCACAGTTTTCTAGATTTCAATACCAGGGGGAGGTCATGGCTGGCTGAAGGGTGCTATATGGGCTACAAGATTCAGTAGGTGATGTTGACATGAAGGAGGATTTTTCAATGGGCTCCACCTAGGTCTTTTCCAGTGAGACTTCTGCACAGAACATGGTCCCTTGGAGCAGATGACGGGGACAGATAAAATAGCAATGCTGTCTCTTCGTCCCTTCATCATGTCCCCCACATTCCCCACCCTCCATGCTCTACCACTGACTCCCTCTTGGGAGTAAGGGACCATCCAAGAGGTATTATGGCGTTTCCTGCATGGGACTAGGTCTAAATGGTTCCGAAAGTGGGACTCTTGCTTTTATTCACTCTCACTACCAATCCAAGCAGGAGGCCAGTGGCTGCAGCAATGCCCTCACCCTCTCCACTGTGGCCCTCTCCTCCAGAGTCAGCTCAAAGGGAGGGTGGCCCTTGGTTTGGCCCTGGGGACACAAGTGAAAGTATGCTCCTGGGTCCCTGGTCCAGAGGAAGGAATTGCAGAATCACACACGGGCCCAGGCTTAGGTCCTGGCAAAAGTCTGACACCTTAACATCAGAATGCTGTCAGGCTCGCACTAAGTTAACCTGGAAATGCATCCAACCAACCTCTCACACGACTGATGTGGAAACTGAGGCTCAGAGACAGAGATGACTCGTCCAAGGCCAAATGGTGAAATCATTAAAGATTTAGGAGTAGCACCCAAGTTCCCAACATCTAATTCTGGACCCTTCCCATGCCTCCTTGTGTTGGGTCAAGCTGCTGCGCTCGGGGAGGGGTGACTTAGCCAGAGCCTAAGAGTGGCTCCAGAAGGTTGAGAAATCTCCTAAATGTGGTCAATGGTTAAGACCTTCAAAGTACTCTTTATTATATATAAGACATCTTCCAGAATTGCCAGGTCACCTTGTGCTTAAATGTATCATTGGTCATTAAGCATGCAGAGTGGCGGAGTGGATATTGTGGGACCCAGGAGAATAGGGGAGAGATGCATTGTCCAGTCGTCCTGAAGCTTACTGCTAAATGAACATATATTCACTCCACAAGCATTCATTGAGGTCCCACAAGGCATGTTGAGGGGTTGATATGAATAAGATTCCTGTCTTCTGGAAACTTCCATTCTAGTGGATAAGGAGAGCTTATTAGGCACTTATGACATGCTAGAAGCTTTTCCATGTGCTTTACCTGTATTGTCTCATATCATCTGCACAAGATCTATGAGTGCTCACTTTATGGATAAGAAAATACATCCAGAAAAGTTAAGAAACATACTCAAGTTCACCTATCACTTAGCCAAGCTAGGATTTGAACCCTGATAGTTCAACTTCAAAAGCTGTGTACTTTTACTTGCTTTATTACTGCATTAGGTTAGTATGAAAAGGTTCCAAAGGACATATATCTCCCCAAAAGTGATTGTGCAAACTGCCTGCACCAAAGCTGGTGGTGTGCACCCACCTTCATCCCCAGGGCCCCAGGTACCAGCATCTCTGTAATCGATAGGCCTGTGGGATTCAAATGTGGATTCAACTCTCTGTGGCCCTGCGACACTCCATCCTGGTAGTGAGTTACTGTTTTAATTGAGACTTCACTTAGGTAGAACTCATTGCCTCGAGTGCAAAAGATTCCAGACACCCCAAATCCAAGGTCAAGTTTGGCCCAAGCCAGCTCTCTCCCCTGGTTCCTCTGACTGCAGTTGTAGAGTGACGGAGGCTGCAAGCAGTCCCCTGAGGGAGAGGCCATCCCTCTTGAAAGACAAATGGCCTTGTATTCTGTGTAAACAGCCCTGATGCTCTGTGGCCTTTGGATTAGTGAGTGAGAGCAGTGCCCTGACAGGTCAGTGCTGTCAGCAGAGAGGACGGGGGTGGTGAGCAAGCAAGGGACCCAGGTGGGGAGAGGTGACCCTGTCACTGAAGAGGAGCCAGCCTGTGACAGCAGTTTAGCAGCTCTAACGAGCAGCCCCGCTCCCTCACATCAACACTGACATCTCTGTTTGCTCAGGCAGCAGCACCGTCTGTCTGCTGGTCCAGGCCCTGCCTCCTCCCATCCAATCTTCCTGCAGCCAGTGCCAAATCAATGGCTGCGTGACAGTGAGAGGGACAGCTGAGAACAAACCCCGTGATTGGGACCCTCAGGGGGGGACTTCGGCACAGTTGCATGGGCCCTGGATTTGGCAGAGGTCAGAGATAGGAAATGGGAGTCGCCTTGGTGAGCTGACATTTACCAAGGACCTACTATGTGTGGGTCCCAGGCCAGACTACTTTGGAATTTGGGAATGAACAAGATGAATCCAGTCCCATGAGGGGCCTCATCGGTAAACAGCAGAGATAGCAATAATAACAGGTAAACCCTGACAGCCACAAACAACCTCCTATGAGAGTAGAGGAGAGACCACCACTCGTAGCTCAGAGGCAGTGGGAAGACTTCTTGGAGGAAGCAACTTTTAAGTGGACCTTGAACGACAGGTAGGGTTTTGACAGGCAGGAGAACCACTGGAGCCGCAGAAGAGAGGCAGAGCAGTGTGGGGTCGATGGAGATTCAGGGAGTCGACCGGCTAAACCTTAGGACACAGGAGGTGTGACTAAAACGGTGAGTTGAGACCCAGCAATGGAAGGTCTTAGATGCCAGAAGACGCGTCTGTTCTTTGTTGAGAAGAAAGGGGTCTCTTGGAGACATTAGACCTGGATAATGGTGTGGATAATGGGGGCTGGGGGCTGGGAGAGATCGCCAGGAGCCGCAGGAGATGTGTTGGAGGAGAGCTCACTGGAGTTACCACCCCTTAGGAGGCCGTGGAAAACAAAGATGAGCATGTGTAGGGTTAGGCAAGGCGATGCAACAGAAGCCCAAGGGAAAGTGTTTGACCTAAAGGAGGCCTGAAGGAAGCCAGTCCCGGGAGGGCGTGTCCGCTCCAGGCTTAACATGAACCCCGGGTTCTTCTCTTTCTGTTCTAACATCCCAGCATGTGGTTTCCATCCCCCAAGGTCACGTCATGAATCAAAGTAGCTGCTGAAGCTCCTTCCATCCTGTGTACCCTTTAAGCAACAACAGGAAGGAACGGGGAGAGGGCAGAGATTTCCCTCTGAGGCAGCTCCCTTTAAGAAACCCTCACACCTTCTCTTAGAACACTTCCTCTTACATCGAATTGTCTGTAACTTAGGCACGTGCCCAATACCAGCTGCAAAGGACAATGGGAAATAGCGTCTCTGTTGTCACTGGGAAGAAATGAGAGATGGTCAGTGGAAGGCAACCAGTAGTCTTTGGCCCAAAGAATCAGAGAGAACGCTGGCTGTGAGTGCTGGGGCCCTGGATGGTGATGAACCCGGGAACAAAAAAGAAGGGGGAGATCAAAGAAAGAGGAGATTGTGGTGAAGTAGGAACCTGGTTCTGATGCCAGGGACTCCTATGGCCTCCCCGATGGTTAGCCTTAACACAACCCCCTCCTCAGAGGGCGAGTGGTGATGAGAGCATGGGAACAAGGAGCTGGGAGACCAGGAAACATTGCCAGGGCTGAGAGAGGAGGCTCGGCCTCGTCCTGTGGGAAGGGGTAGGGGCGCTGGCTAATACCAGTAGTGTGTGTCAAGAGCTTCCTGGCAACAGGAAGAAATCAGGAAATGAAACTCTGTGACCAGAGTCACAGATGGAGGCAAGTACAGTGCACAGATGGGAAGCTACCCCAGGAAGCTTTCCCCAGAGGGGCCTGCAACACAACATGCTCCCCTGCCGACAGAGAACCCACAGAACAGGTGAATGAAGTTCCTGTCCCAGGTAGGCCTTCCAGTGCTCACCTCTGAGCTTCACCACCCCACAGGCCACCCCGTGGGAGAGCTGAAGGCCCAGGGAAAGAGAGGCCTGGGGCTCTGTTTCCAATCTCCTCTCCCTCCTTCACTGCAGCGGAGGATGTGGGCCCACAGGTGGAACAGCCAGCGACGATGTTCTTTGTGGTCAAGTGGGTGAAATGTCACCGCCCACTCTCCAGTTCTCATTCAGATCACCTGCTTTCTTTTCCAAGTGTGCTCTCGTCTTCCACCTCAGCAGCCTGTCTTTCAACAGAAACCTTTGCATTCCCCCAAATGCCTGACAGGGCGTGGGAAATGGGTTTCGCCTCTCCAACTGGCGCCCCTGGATTGTCAAGTGGCTGCTAGATACGGAGGAGAATTCCCAGGATGCTTCTTGACTCAATGGGAAAGAGTGCTATAATCAACTTTTTAAAATATATTGTTATTGATTTCAGAGAGGAAGGGAGAGAGAGAGATAGAAGCATCAATGATGAAAGAGAATCGATGATGAGCTGGCTCTCACATGTCCCCCACTGGGGATCGAGCCCACAACCAGGCATGTACCCTGACTGGGAATCGAACCATGGCCTCCTGGTTCATAGGCCGATGCTCGGCCACTGAGCCAGGCCTGCCGGGCATATGTCAGTTCCGAAGGAAGTGGGGAGGGTTAGAAGGACAAATCCAGCTAGGTGCCGCCCCTGGTTTAGCACAAAACAGGTATGGAATACGTGTGTTAAATTGCACATCAGCTCCAGGGGGCCCTTTCTCTCAGTGATCACCTCCCCAACCTGGGTCTGAAAGGGACT